>CATIXQ010000005.1:20398916-20454893 GCA_949711755.1 Leptidea juvernica | reverse complement strand
TATATATATATATATATATATATATATATATATATATATATATATATTTAAAAAGTAAAACTTGTTTATGAAATAAACAATGTGTAGAATAAGGCTTAGAAAAAAAATCGATATAAAGTTAAAGCTATTTTATTAGTACATGAATACAAATAAGTATTTTTATGTTATCACTTTCAAACTAATGTATTATTCTTTATGTCACTATTCTGAACGTTGATAAAAAAAACAATATGGCGCGTAACCGAAAATCAAATCCGAAAATCGAATATATCTTGAAAATTCTTCTACAATATCTATGCATACGTACATATTATATACCTATACATATTGACATTGTATAGGTAGATATAATTGATTGTTAATTTGTAAAACAAAGTAATCATTTATTAAAAAAAAACCATTGAATAAAATCCTCGTTATTACATACTAACCTAATAATGTAAAACAAACTATTAAAATTACTGCATGGTCATCGGTTTTTGATAAGATTGTAATGTTTCCCCTTAAGGCGAAGAGTAAGCAGAAAACATGCAAACAAGGTGTTTTTAGACAAGTTTTTTGGTGAAAATATAGCATCTCGAGCTATGAACACTACTTAATCCTGTTACACATATCCTTAAGTCTTATTTGTAGGTTTCTAGTACTTGCTGTTGGTTATAGTTTTCACTCCAGAGCCTTTTTGAACTACCACTTTTCCTTGCAGTTAAACAAGTTTTTTGGCATGGCATGACGTATTTTTTTAATACAACTCTCAGAAAAGTTATTCTTATTGCATTACATTTTTGTGTAGGTATATTTATTCAGATTAGTAATGAATAACGAGGATTGTAAGCATATAAACTGTTTTCCACGCAAGAATTTTGAAAATATTGGCTTTGTTACATAGATGGCGGACCGGAAGCCGTGAACTCATATCGCTCAAGGTCGCTGGCATTTAGTGTCGCCTTAGTCCGATGTTTTAAAATCACGTTCAATAATTTTGTTACATAGAAATGAACATACCTGTGATATAGCACTACACCCGATGGATAAAGATTCCCAAGTATAGATTTTTAGATACACCAAATCCGAATGTGCCGTATGGCACCCTACTCCCACACCAAGTTCTGACCCTTATTTTGTTTATAAGATTTTTATTACATGGTCTTATATATTCATTAGCTTATAAATAATCCTAATTACAAGTAATCTATTGCTTCACGTAAAATAATACGCATTGACAGAACGCTGCGCGAGCGCCAAAATCGCGCCGATCTGAGACATACCGCGCGATCAGAGTTTCCCGGCACTGAAAAGGTAAATGTCTCAAGATTTAGACAGTCGAAAGAAGCGATACCTGCACTATCACCCAAACTGACACGTCGACTTATCAGTCTAAAAAGACACGATATCCGAATCATGGTGGGTCACACGTCACTAAACGAGTACCTTTTCATAGTCGGCGTAACATACAGTCCTAAGTTAAGAGGCTGTCTGGCTGAGGATGAAACGGTTACTCAGTTAATCCTGGAATGAGTAGGAGTGCCCAACCATCAGACACAAACCTTAGTAAATACAAGGTCGCTCCTAGAAGCCTAACACCCCAGGAGTGTTCTGAACTTCTGGAAGGAGCTGGTTGGAATGACTGGCCAATATTGCACACAAAATGGGCCCAACTAAGTGCTCTCATTGCGGAAACAAGAGCCCCTTTACCATACGATACCATTGCCATTCTGTTTCATAAATAGCCAAGCTAATAAGAGCCTAGCGAAACTCTCTAAGAAAAAAGCGATTCACTCGATTGTATGAAACGTGCAGTCATTGCATACAAACATACAAAATACAAATAACGGCTATAATCTTGTAAAAAACGGAGATAGCCGATACTCACTACGTTTGAAGTAACTGTTCACTTTCAAAGTTAGCCGGATTATGCTTGGTCGCCCAATTGTAATCACTATTGCAAACTTATGTCAAATCTCACTGCACGTTTCATACTTAACTAAATTTCAATTTTTACTTAGGCAGTCCCGTCTTTGGTTACGTAATATTTACATCCTCTTTGAAATAGAGGTATAAATTAAATTTGTAACCAAAATTTATGAGCTATGCAGGACTCGAACCCGCGACTTCTCGGGTCCCGTCCGAGCGCTGTTACCAACTGAGCCAACCTGTGTGTGACACATACTGAACATAATTATTTACCAACGTACGTTAATAAAAGTTTTAAATGATGTATGCTAGTTCGTCGATGTAACAACTCGTAAATTGCATAAATTCGTTTGAGTTATGTGAGTCAAGTGCAGGGTGCATCTACCGTTTCGTCTGGGAGCGCCGAGCAAGGGCACAGTGCAGCGACACGCCCTTGAGCCGACCGTAGCGACCTCCGGACGACCGCAGTGGGCGAGCTCGACCGACGCTCGACCTCATATCATTGTTGGTCAACCTGACTTATACATACTACAATTGTTTTGTCATACTCTCTGATTACGATGCATCGCTTTAGCATTCTTACGTGCAGTGACGTAAGCAGGGGCGTGCATAATATCATATTGGCAATTAGGCAGTGGAAATTTATTGAAGTAGGCGTTATTTTGCGGAAATCCATAATTATCCAAATAATTTGAGTTTTCTTTAGTGTTCATCGCGAAACATTTAATTGACACCGGTCACTCACTCGGACAACAATAATAATTTTAACATTTTACATACATGTGAAAAAGGATTCGCTTGAACGTGTTAGAGCAATTAGAAATAATAAAACACAAAAATAGCATGTTTGCATTGTTGAATGAACAAACAAATTTGGTCCCTTCACCATTGTTACGTATCTCTTCCGGGGGTCACAACAGCCGACCAATCGCAGCGCGCCATTTCATGGGACGAGGGTATAAAAGATACAACACGTCCTGAGGATGCCTCGTGAAGAGGCGAAACACGTGTCAAATTGCTTAAAGACAAATATTGGCGGAATTAATACTAAAGAAAACTCAAATCATTTGGATAATTAGGCAGTGCCTAGATCGTTATACACCGTAATAAATATAGCACTTGTGTTAAAGTTGATTTGGTTCCATTATTTTATTACCAAACTTCTATTAATCACGCACTAATAAAAATTTTCCTTACGCTAGATTATAGGTGCTTACGATAAGCAATCGTTTCATATTCCGAACCTCAACTACGACTAGTTAGATCCACAGTGCTTACCTTGCTGGAAAATCAATGCACGCCCCTGCACGTAAGCAGTTTTGTCGGCGTTCCAATTAGTTAGAAAGAAAAAAATCATTTGTACACTGACCTCTACTATTTACCACTGGACTGGTGGCTGTCAAAGTACTTTTTCATTTCTCATACTCGGAAAGTAATGTTGTTTTGATCTGATTATTGGGTGGAAAATGCTGCTTCCCTCCAAAGAGAGAGAAAAACTCATACAAATTACTTCCCACCTAAGGGCCGGAAGGAACTTTGAAAATAGAAATTGAAAAAAAAAAAAAATATTACAAATTCTGCGGCCATGTGACTTTCTAAACAGCCTGTGTGAACTTAGCGCAAACTTCTTTGAGCGATAAGCCGCAACAATTGCGCGGTGAGTTCCATATTTAAAATTTAAAAAGTCGACGTAAATTGTCCTAATTTCACTATTGAAGTTATTATTTTACTATTATGTGAGTCTATAATTCTGTATTATTTTTTAGTATTATGATAATTAATATTTATTGTTTCTGACATATAGACATGTATCATCTAATCTTGTTACGTGTTATTTACCTTATACTATTTACTGTATTAAATTAATTTGCATGCCTAGTTAAGCCTGGCGCAACATGTGAAACTGTAAGATTATACCATCGTAACATACCATGTTTATACGCAAATGAAGAATTTGATCGATTGATTGATTGATTGATTGATTGATTGACAATTCATTTTAAATAGGTACTACTAATATTATTATATATTATCAATTAATAGTTTATATAAACAACTACTTTTATTTTCCTCATATTCGAAATGAAAAGTAGAGTGTTTAACACGGGTAAAAAAATCAATTCCTACTCGGACTATAGCCGTCTAAATACCTCGGAAATTGATTATTGCGACCCTCGGTTAACAATCTACTATTGTGCCTGTTTGATATTCGCTATTTAGGCGCATATAGCGAGAGTCTGCGGTACTAAAACTAGTGATGACAAAATCAGCTAAAAAAACATCGATAGGAAAACTATTTATAAAAAAAAAAATGTGTACTTTATTACGTTGATTTCCGAAGTATAAATAACACGGAAACGAATGAAACTAATTCAAAATACAATAATACTTCAGAGTACGCTTCCATCGCAGCCATTTGTATTATACGTCAAAATTAGTTCTCTGGACGCTCGTGAGTGGCGCTTCAAATAGGCACAAAAAGTTTGCTGTCAAACATATGGAACAGCCTGTCCAGTGGTATTTATACAGGTCCCTGTGACGTATCGAATTGTAATGGGCAGGACGTATCAATTACCAGCAGCTGAAAGTCCGGCTCGTCTCGTCCCTTATTTCCATAAAAAAGAAAACTACGATGTATGTAAAGTGTTGCACCGAATTACCAATGTCGCATCAAATATTTTGATTTAGGTACTTCTGTAAGTTAAAAGTAGATGTATAAATTCGCATACACTATAAATTAGTGAATGTTAACCGAGTCTTTATAACTGTACATAAATTCGAATGATGAAAAATTATCAAAACTAAATATATCTAGAAGATATCTTCTGGACACTTTTTAAGTAGGTAGGTTTTTTTTTGCGCCCAGACAAAGGGAAAGGGCTACCCTCCGGGATAATACACTGACGTGAGTCCCACATCTCACTCTCAGACTCACGTAAAACCTAGGTGCCTACCCACTAAATACCACCTGAGGTTGGCTTTGGGCAGCTGCCTTCTAAGCCTTCATCGAAAGCGACCTTCTCTTGGGGAGAGAGGGGCGCAAGCGGCACTCCCTATGAAGTATCCGCTGAGGTAAAGTAGGTAGGATGTATATTCTTAGGTAAGATAGGTTACGAAGGTGTGGTTGCCGTGACCGTTTGAGATTTCTTACATTATAGCAGCTAGCTGTTGTGTCCTGCCGCTTCAACTACTATTAATATTTGCTGGCATAGTTTACTGTTCTGTGGCTTACATATAAGAAATGCACATAATTTCATAGACTTTATTTAGATTTTAGGGTCAATATTTTTGTTTAGATAAAGACTATGAGATCAGATCAGAAATGAGGAGATCCGTAGGAGAACCACAATTACCGACATAGTCCAAGTAATTGCGAAACTGAATTGGCAGTGGGCAGGGCACATAGTTCGACGGAAAGATGGTCGTTGGGGCAGTAGAGTCCTCGAATGGCGAAATGTAGGTAGGCCTCCCACAAGATGGACCGCAGCAGTTGGTCAAGATCGCCTACGGAATACGTTGGCAGCGCAGGACCGATCATCGTGGAAATCTTTGGGGCAGGCCTTTGTCCAGCAGTGGACTTCATTCGGCTGATGATGATGAAAGGCAATGTAAACGTCATCATCTTCTTCCACTAGTTAAAAGACGAGAGATTTCTGATCTTACTTACCTGGTCCAAAATCGCTTCTGGCGCAGTTGATTGACCTTTCCATAAAGAAATAATCAATATCAAAATCCCTGCATTCCTATAACGTTTGAATCCAACTAGTAAGTTAAGTAGTAGTCTACTACCAAAATTTCTTTAAATTATTGCGAGCGAGTAACAACTTCAACACTCTACCTCAAAACTCATTGTTTGATGATTTTTGAAAATCTCCAAGTCTCTTTATTTATTTATAACAACTACTTTTGAACTGAATCATTTATAAAAATTTCACAAAAAATATTTTACCTATGCGACCTAAGTTTGCGACATTACATCCGTCAGAAAAAAATAAATTGTTACAATTTTAAATCGTAATAAATTGTTGCCTTAAAATGGTTTAGGAAATTGTTTCAAATGTCTCAGTAATATTTTTGAAAATCTCCAAGTGTGTTTGTTTATTTAATACTACTTTTGTTATAAATTAAGGTTTTTATAAATTTTCTGACATTTGCGACATTCGTTATATTTTTTGGTTTCGTCGTTCATTATTAGGACAGGCAAAGGGTTCAAGTCCGTACAGCCATATTCATTAATATTCAATAATTAATTGTCAAAGCAGTCTTTGCAAGATATCTAGATGCAAAAATTTACTATAGCCACCTTAAGCCAATTGTTTCTTTTATAGGATTCTAATGTAGGTATATATTTAAGAATTGTAACGAACAATAAAATATATTTTATAATCAATAAAAGATTTTATTAATAAATAACCTTTCCTTACATTGTTATATAAATATACATAAAATTCAACAATTTCAATATTAAATAGTTTAAATTAGATCAGTTGAAATTATCACTTTTGTCGGGTGTTTCGAGACGCACACGTTTTTTTTTGTCTGTTTGTTCCAGCACGCCACAATCAGAAACAGCTACACCGATTTGAATACAGCACTGATTTATTGTGGCAGGCTGAACATTTAATTTATGTTTCATTCCAATCGATTTCACAAACAAAAAATCTACGCGGGAAAATCAGCTACTGTCAGTTTTAACAATTGGTACACTCATAAAAACATAAAAAAAACTACGTTTAAAACAACCGACTTCAAAAACTGAAAAGTATCAAATGACAAAAAATTTAATTTAATACACCTCTACTTTTAATATTAATAAAATGCTATTATTTATATGTGCTACCTATCAAATCAAATCAAATCAAAATCTCTTTATTCATGTAGTTCACGGAAATGACACTTATGAATGTCAAAAAAATATTTTTCTTATCTGAATCTACCGCTACTTCGTAAAGGGTTGAGCTAATGAGAAGAAGTAGCAAGAAACTCATTGCCACTCTTATATATCAAGATTTACACTTCCATCGATTTACAAATCATTTCAATTACAATATAATATGTAAAATGATGCAACACACAATAATAACTACATTGCTTCAAATTCAAAAGTTGTTATTAGTTCCGATTGCATTTGAATGAAATTTTGTAACGATAAACTAAAATAAAAATGATGGAATTAGCAAATTTGGAGAACCCTGGAGATAACCTACAGTGGGTTGATAATCGATCGGTAATGTACTCAACTTTTCCGAGTTTTTAGCCGTGACCTTGGTCTGACACGGCAAGGTCGTCGGGTCACCGTCATGTTATCGCCTGTATCATTCGCAATGTTACTTCATTTATTTTTGAATATCCATATACGTAGTTTACTTCATAAATATTTAAGCGATGGTGAGATAATTAGTTTTTGTTCAAATTGTATTTTTACAATGGTCTGGTGAGTAGAGCTAATAATGAATGTTTAAATAACAAACCTTTGTTTTGTACGATTTTCAGTAAAAATTTGATTATTTATACGTCTAGATAGACTGTGACAAGTGTGAGCACGTTGAAAATAATAGCGGCGTACAGTTAACCTCTATTTTCAGCAAGACACGTTCACTAAAACAAAGTAACATGTACTGTATATCAAATTCAAACTCAAATATTTTTATTCAAAATAGGATTCAAAATCAATTATTGAACGTCAAAAACTACCACCCATTCAAAATAGGCTGCCTCAGACCTGAGAAGAATGGGGGCAAGACACTCAGAGGGCTTTTTTATATCGTACAATAAACATTTATAATTTAAGAGCCTGAGGGTGTTCGCTTCATTCCCAGTCTGTGGTGTCATTAAGGAAATCGTTCATGCTATACCTTTCCCACGCAAACGTTTTTTAACAATTCTTTTGATCTATTTTTTTATCGCGAGTGTTAAGCTATAAACACATGGTCGGATTTGGTCTAGCCAAATCATCGGACGCGGTCCGGTAGCGGACCATTTTCGATGGTATGATTATGGGTACCACAGCGGCGCCTATTTCTACCGTGAAGCAGTAATGTGTAAGCATTACTGTGTTTCGGTCTGAAGGGCGCCGTAGCTAGTGAAATTACTGGGCAAATGAGACTTAACATGTAGTAGTGCCGCTCAGAATTTTTGGGGTTTTTCAAGAATCCTCAGGATTCTTGCATTGCATGGCACTGCATTGTGATGGGCAGGGCGTATCAATTACCATCAGCTGGACGTCCTGCTCGTCTCGTCCCTTAAATTCATAAAAAAAATGTCCATCGCATAATATAATTATTATTACCAGATTTTTTATGATGGTCGAGACCGTCCAACGGTTGGGTCGGAACAAATCCGACCATGTGTGTCGGCTATTAGCCGTAGCTACACGTCACCCAAACTAACTAGTAATAAACCTGGGTCTGTTGTCATGCTTTGTCTAACAACAAGAGGATCTATCTAGACGTATTAATTATCTAAGTTGTTAACAGCCTACTTAAAAACTGCTTAAGGCTGTTATCCCAAGAAATCGCTATAATAGCGCATAGTTGAAACCATTTCTGGATAAAATTATATATTGTATGAACCGTCTTTTATTATATTATATTTTATTTATAAATTTTATTATATTTTTACAAAAAAATAATTGAATACCTACAGAATATCAGAAGAAAATTCATTATTTATATATTACCCCTAACTTTTACAGGAGCCATGCTAATCATTCAATCTAGATTAAAATTGTACAAAAATTATTTAATTGTACACCATTACTATTTAATATGACATAGTTTTGTTATTTTTGTAAAGAAAATTGTATAATGTTTGTAATAAATTAAAAACGCTTCTAATTCTGAATTAAAAATATGGCAATATTGTGCGAGATAGGTGACCTAGCTATACTCGATTCCTCAAGGCCGTTGGCTCGGTCCCCAGCCTTAAGTGCGAAACAGCCTTACTAACGAAAGGTTCCCAACAAGATATATATTTTATTGTGTAGTCTTTATAGATGATTTCTTTATTCAAAGATATTTTGCTATACAAGAATATTTACTGTTCAACAAAAATTATGAATTTTTTACTACTTTAGTTTTGCTGTTATTAAAATGAGTTTCGTTAATTTTAATTAATTTCCACATTACTTTATACTTAATTGCATTTACGAGTATTAGTTCTTGTGTTGTACAATTAAAATGTCAAATTTATGTTTTACATACACATATATTTTGTATAATATGTTCGTTGCTTGTAGGTGCAATAACACTTAGATTTATTTAGAATAATATTTAGTGTAATTAGTAGGCGATAATAGTGTTGGCGATGCTAATAAATACATTAATAAAAAACATTTTCACCATTAGCTTGGCGACTATTTTAAAACCGCCATCTTGTTTTATATTATTTCCGCCAATACGCGGTCAAAATTTCATCTCTTAGGGTGCGTACAAATTAGGCGTGAGACCATGTTTGATTCTAGTTGACGTTAATTTTCCGCGCGAGCGAATATGTTGATATAAAATTAGTAGAACGCAAATGCAGCGCAGTTTGAAGAGCCCGCGGCGGATAGACAGACCAGTTCATTCTTTCAAACCAAACTAGCAACAACTTTAGGATTTCTTGCATCTGGAGACTCCTATACTAGCCTGCAATACCTTTTTCGAGTATTAAAACAAAAAGATAGAAGCTCCTTTGATGTGGCCTCAAAAATCGACAGCGAGCGGCACGTTCGAGCGCGGTAATGCTCGCGTGTACATGGCGCGGCTATGTTCGATGGTTTGCCACGCGTAATGTGTACGCACCTTTAGGTACTATTTATTTATTATTTGTTAAATCATATTACAATATAAAACTATTACTAATTAATTTATATATCATCCCACTGCTGGGTAAAGGCCTCCCCCTTCTTCTGCCATTCGTCCTTATTGTTTGCTGTGTCCTGCACATATCACTCCTTCGTAATTTACTAGCTCGTCTCTCGACCTAGTGCCAGGTCTACCTCTTTTTTTAGGTATTATTACGGTTTATGAAATAACCCAACACCCAGACAGGCGGTCGTAAGTAGTAATCAAAAGGAGATTTGTCTGAGCAGACCATTATTCTGGTCTTGTGTTTTTGTGGAGCGGTAGCGGGTTCAATTCCCGGTTGCAACATTACTTGTACATGTTAGGGCGGAATTGCTGCTATTCTATTAAGATTTTTGCTTTTTTTCTCTTTTCCTGCTTTGTTTTTCATGTAATTATATATGTTTTTATAGTAATTCGAATCACTAGCTTGCGTTCCAACCTGTGATTCCATTGCTGTTGCAGGAGAATGTGGGTGGCGGTGATCACTTAACATCAGGTGACAACTCCTTTGTCCTGTTCTTCCATAAAAAGAATACTGTAAATACAATACAGTGCCACAGCAGAAGAAAAATACAAATTCAAATAAGACAAGAATTAATAGTCGAAAAGCTTTGCAAGGAAGTAGGGTCTACTACACAGTAGTAATTTGGCTAAATATTATAAACAAAAAGACCAAAGGATTCTCAATACAATGATACGTCTTCCAAAAAGGGTAATTAAATAGTACAATAAAATTTTTGCTATCATTAAATTTTAGGCGTTAAATATTATAAAATTACTCGGGCTGTGTTGCATCATATTAGCTGTTATAGTTAAGGTTTAAGTCAAATTTAACGTTAACAGTAACGCTGACTTTAACGTAGGCCGCAAAATGTGTTGCACCATCGTGGCATAGTGACAACAAGGTTAACATTACGTTGTTAATGGGAATTATGTATCATAACTACCTTTTCAATAATTTAAAATATTATTTCACAGTTATTATAGAAGGGGAGCCCACTTTGATAATATTGCCTTGGAAACAAACGAAACTGCGTAGGTATTCTGTCTGACATGAAAACCTCACAAAGTCATTACGAAAATTAAAAATAACTCGAGACGAAGTTAATATTTTATACTAAGTAGCATACAATTGCCCTTGGGCGTGGCGTTATACACGTCCATTAACCCGGCCCCTGGGAGAGTAGAGCCACCTTCTCTACTCTTCACTTGGGCAAGTCCTGTCTGGCGCGTCCATGTCGCGGGGGTGGGCATCTTACACTTCAGCAAGCCGGAGTGTGTAGATGGCGGAGTTCAGCAGGGACCCAGTACTGCGGAGTATAACGCAGAACCCGTGCCCAGGGTTACGGGTGAAGACCTCAACGGTGGTGAATGCGGAGACAACAGTTGTCGGTACGGACTAACCAGCGGAGGAGGCAAGCTACAGGGGCGTAGAACCTGGATCCTGATGGAGGGCAGCTGTAACCATCATCGTAGTGAAGCGAAAGAACCATATGTTCTGAACCGGTTCACTCTTGGATTAGTATAGCCACTGAGGTTATAGTACCGCGATGTAGAAAGTAACGGGAACCTACTACATTATTTATCCCATGAGAGTTGCAATGATGAGTATGTTTAACGACAGAGTAAGACCGCCTGGCAACCCGCGTAGCGACCGGCGCCCTGAGTTTTCCGGGGCTGAGGGTGTGAAATGGGTTACCGTCCATCAGGATGCAGGCAACCAGGCATCCTATGGAAAAAATGCTACTGGAAGAAGGAGAAAGAATATTAATTTAAGAAACGATCTTCGCATAGGTACATGGAACGTTCGAGGGCTTCTTGAAGATGGAAAGCTTCATATTCTGGAACAAGAACTTGAGCGATGCAAACTCACTATCACGGGAATCAGTGAGACACATTGGAAAGGTAGCGGCCACTTTGACTCAGAGAAACATACCATCTATTTCTCCGGCAACGATAAAAGTAGCTTTTCGGGTGTGGCTATTGCGATCCCTAAATTATGTAAAAACTCGGTGCTTGGATATCACCCAATTAATGATAGAATTATTTCCATTAAACTTAGCGCATCACCGACCCCACTCAACATAATTCAAGTCTATGCTCCTACAAGTTCTGCCAAAGATGAAGAAGTAGAAGACTTCTATTGTCAACTTGAGTCTTCAATAGCTAAGATCCCCAAAAGAGAGCTATTAATCATCATTGGGGACTTTAACGCCAAGGTGGGAAACACCACAATGAATACGGGCATACGACATATTGTTGGGAACTATGGCCACGGTGTTCGTAACCCAAGGGGTGAACGACTCATAGAGTTTGCAGCCGATAACAACATGGCCATAGCAAACACGATGTTCAAACACCATCCTAGACGTGGGCTGTTGAGGACTCCGCTGGGTACGGTTACGGAGATAAAGGATATCGTGAATGTGTGGAAGGAATATTGTCAATCACTATTTTCCAATAATTTGGTACTAAGCTTCACATGTTCTCCCCACAACATACTAGACCGTGAACCCGACATCATGCGGGATGAAGTACGAGCAGCAGTTACACACCTCAAATGCAATAAAGCCATAGGTTGTGATGAGATCCCAATAGAAGTCCTCAAAGCGATGGGAGAACCTGGAGTTGATATTTTATATACCATCTGCTGTAAAATATGGGAGACTGGAATATGGCCTGACGATTGGTCAAAATCCATTTTCATTCCACTGCACAAAAAAGGGTCCACCAAGAAATGCATCAACTACCGACTCATATCCTTGATATCTCATGCAAGTAAGGTGATGCTCCACATAATAAACACAAGGCTGTTGGCCTACCTCTCAAGGCAGATTGCACCCGAGCAAGCCGGATTTGTTAAGGGAAGAGGCACTCGCGAACAAATTCTTATACTGCGTCAGATTATTGAGAAGGCCAGAGAATTCAATACAACCCTTTACATCTGCTTTGTGGACTTTCGCAAAGCATTTGACACGGTCATATGGACACACCTTTGGAAGATACTTGCGGAAATGGGTGTACCACCCCATTTAATAGTTCTATTGAGGAGGTTGTATGAGCACGGTACTGCAGCGGTACGAGTGGATGATACCCTTTCAAGCGAATTCAAGACTGAGGCCGGTGTACGACAAGGATGCATCTTATCGCCATTACTCTTTAACATCTACACAAAGTATATTATGCGCATTGTCTTGGAAGATTGGAACAAAGGAATATCTGTTGGGGGACGCGTGATAAATAACCTCAGATACGCTGATGATACTACCCTTCTCGCATAGACTAGAGAAGATATGGAAAATTTTCTAAACCGTCTAGAAAGTACCAGTCTCCAATTCGGACTTATTATTAACCGAGACAAGACGAAGGTGATGATAGTAGACCGGGCCGAACAAATTGGAACCAACGTACCCTATATAGCCAACTGTGAAGTGGTTCAGAACTATATTTATCTTGGTTCTACTATATCAAGTACTGGAGGATGTGGCGACGAGATCAGACGACGGTGCGCCATCACCAGGTCTGCAGTGGAACAACTGGGAAATATTTGGAGGGACAGGAGGATTACCAAGAAGACTAAAGTCAGATTGATGAAATGCCTTGTGTTTCCAATCTTTCTCTATGGAGCCGAAACTTGGTCTCTGAGACTGCAGGACCGCTGTCCTGAATCGATGCATTAGAGATGTGGTGCTGGAGACGCCTCCTAAAGATCCCGTGGACGGCATTTCACACCAATGTATCCATCCTCAAAGAGCTTCGTATTAAAGACAGACTATCGTCAATTGTGCAACTAAGAATACTGAAGTTCTTTGGTCACGTCTCTAGAAATGAGAACTCGATGGAGAGACTGGTAGTTCAGGGCCAGGTGGAAGGCAAGAGAGCACGCGGTCGATCGCCAACCCGCTGGATAGACGCCATCACAAAGGCTACTGAGTCCACCATAGTCCAGTGTACTCGCAACGCCTCTAACCGTCAGAAATGGAAGCACATCGCCAGGAGATCTACCCTCAGAAAGGATGTTGACCCACCGAAAACTCCACCATGTACCTCGTCAGCGCAACCACGACCACTCTGACAAGAGTGTCCGACTAAGAAGAAGCATACAGTTTTCTATTTTAATATATAACTTTGGAAGATTGCTGAAGTAACAAGAACATTTGCGAAGGCTTATTCAATAATAAGGTTTAATTGAATATCTCTTTTGGCGCATTGAAGCAGCCTAGCGAAACTCTCCAAGAAAAAAGCGATTCATTCGATTGTAAGAAACGTGCAGTCATTGATAGATTGACAGATGACGGCAATGATCTTGTAAAAAACGGAAATAGCCGAAATCCACTACGTTTAACGGCCGTTTTCAATAACGTATCTCTAATTACGGATACATTCCTTTAACGGTTAATGACAAGATCTTATTTATCCATAGTTATGTCCAATATAGTTATAGTCCAATGTTTTATGTCGATAAGTTATTGAAATGTAAGTAAGGGTAAAAGGATAGATTTGTCTACCTCTAGTAAGTTAAACTAAGGATAGATAGGTTATTGAAAATGGCCGTTAAGCAATTGTTCGCTTTCAAACTTAGCCTGATTTCGACGCCAATGGCCTACTATTTCAACCTTATTTCAAATAACTGCACGATTCACTTTTGCATACAAACGTTATCGACTGTTTTATCGTTGGTCTTTAACCCTAGATCGAAATTATTTTAATCAAAAATAAGATCTAAATCCGAATTATAAAAATAATTCAGAGAACGGAACAGATAGAAATATGAAGGCAAGGTCAGGGTAATGTGGCGGTGCATCTCCCAGGCAAACCCTAACTCAAACTCTCTTAATTTTTTCTGAGTGGCTAAAGATGTGTGTGGTCTACCGCTACCGTGATGAAAGACCAACCTTTTTGTTGATTACTTTAGTCTTAATGAATACTTTAGTCTTCTCAATCTTCCTCTATAGTTCTGAAGCGTGGATGATCCGAGCGGCAGTGAGAAAAAGATTGATTTGTGGACGGCTCAGAGAACAAACAAGTCTATCCAGGAACAACTTCGCATTGGCACAAGATTGTCCCCAATTCGCTATCTAAAGATCTTGGGGTATTTCAGCCACATTGCTTTCCCAGTTTATTATTATATTATTTAGATAAACTGTTAGTCATAGGAAAGGTGGAGAGCAAAAGACCACGTGGACGATCACCCACCCGTTGGTCGGACCAGATCAAGACACTCACTAGACTACCACTTACGACCGCAATTGTTCCTTTTTCGTAGTATTTTTTTTAATTGTATCGTATTTCGTCATTAGATTCACTTATTTTGACAAAAACAAATAAATATAGCTACAAATTACATTTTATTAATATTATTTATTTTTTGAAATGTCTTTGTCATCAAAACTATTTCTTAGACGTTATATACATATTCCGATCGGTTCAGTATTAAGTTTTCGTAGCAGAACTAAGAATCATACAATCAGTAGTATAACCGAAGCTAAACGGCACTCCATTTGGCATTCATTATTATTTAATATACATATCTCGGAGATTTAATTGGATTTAAAATCGCGCTTCACGGTGTTGGTATCCTCCACGTTGTTTTAAGTCGATCAGTGCGCACAACCGGTGCGGGCGCTAGCTTGAAGACGAATGCGACTTCTCAATGAGCGCTCTACTGATGGACAATAATAACTAACTTCAATCACGTCACCGACAGTGACGTACACAGTGACAACTTCAAACACACTTTGAAAGATGACATTCGCCATCAGTTCAGCCCAATACACAGAGTAGAATATAATCATACAGGCCATATTACTTGTATATTCTAATTCTCCGACATATACATATTACATGCACGTGCATTTAGCACACCAAAAAAAGATAAATTATTATAGAGCCACTATTCACATCATTAGTCTAAAACACACATGTCTGAGTGTGAGAGTGATTACAATGACCTTCCAAAAGACATTGCGGAGGTGGTTAATAGGTTTAAGTCTTATTAAGCAAATTTAATTTTATATAGACTTTAGATGAGCAGAGAACTGATAAAACTGTTTGGTCAGGTGAATTTTAATAGCAATAAGAGGACTGAATAGAGTATAGGACATTAAACGAAAATTGTTAAAGTTGTTAAAATTTCAAACAAAAACTTATACAAATGATTTAAGTTTTCTTTAGTTTTAATTCTGCCAATATTTGTTTTTAAAACAATTCGACACGTGTTTCGCCTCTACACGAGGCATCCTCAGGACGTGTTGTCTCGCCAAAATCTGGCACGAGACTAAGTCTGAAAAAGGTTAGTCTTTCAACACGATAGCGCTTTTTTCTCGTGGGTTTTATCAATACGCTTTGTGAATTATTTTATATTAATTTTATTCGTAATAATCCAAACGCGACGCCTTGGTTGCATGCTCGCTCATTCCAGCTACGCCCGTGACCACTGTCAAGGACGGTACTGCGTTTGTTTCTCACATTACGAAAGTTTTTGCAAACAAGTACAAATCGGAAATCATAGTACAAAAATGATCCCAAAATCGTTCTCTGCACCTTCGAGAACCTCGGATATGATACCCATATTGTTGAAATCATAGTTTGCGCGGCGGCCATCTTGGATTTCAAAAACGATCTCAAATTCGTTCTCTGCACCCTCGAGAAGCTCGGACTATATATCCATATCGTTGAAATAATAATTTGGCGCGGCGGCCAACTTAGATTTCGAAAATGATCCCAAATTCATACTCTGCACCCGTGAAAACCTCGGATTCGATATCCATATTGTTGAAATCATAAATTTGCCCAGCGGCCATCTTGGATTTCAAAAATGATACCAAATTCGTTCTCTGCATCCTCGAGAACTTCAGTTTCGATATCCAAATCGTTGAAATCATAACTTTGCGTGGCGGCCATTTTGGATTATAAAAAAACCTGGACGATACAAGGCTAGTAGGGAAGCCCGAGAGTAAGAAATACTCTTCCTCAATCGGTGTCATCGCTCTCTCCCTTGAAAAAAAATCTAATACTCTCAAATTTCCGTGACGCTCTATTCCGTTTCATTTGTAATTACCCTCATGCGCCTAAAGAAGTTTCACTTCAAAATACAAAAAAAAATATGACAGCATTTCGTACCTCAACTGTAAGTTTTATAAAATATGACGCGATCCTTCCGGGGTGGGGTCGTTGACCCGCATCGCTCGGCTCGTGTCTCAGCCATGCCCGCGTCGAACGTATATCTAACGCTATAGATATACCTACGTTCGAGCGCTTTTTGCCTAAAGTGTTGGGAAAACCTCGCCTTAATTATTTTTTTAATTCGGAAACTTCTACTGGATTTTTGATTAAAATAATTTCGATCTAGGGTTAAAGACCAACGATTAAACAATCGATAACGTTTGTATGCAAAAGTGAAACGTGCAGTGATTTGAAATAATAGTAATTACAGTATGGCGATTGACGACGAAATCCGGCTAAGTTTGAAAGTGAACAGTTGCTTAACGGCCGTTTTCAATAACCTATCTATTTTTAGTTTAACTTACTAGAGGTAGACAAATCTATCCTTTTACCCTTACTTACATTTCAATAACCTATCGACATAAAACATTGGACTATAACTATATTGGACATAACTATGGATAAATAAGATCTTGTCATTAAACGGTGATAGCAATGTATCCGTAATTAGAGATACGTTATTGAAAACGGCCGTTAAACGTAGTGGATTTCGGCTTTTTCCGTTTTTTACAAGATCATTGCCGTCATCTGTCAATCTATCAATGACTGCACGTTTCTTACAATAGAATGAATCGCTTTTTTCTTGGAGAGTTTCGCTAGGCTGCTTCAATGTGATAATTTTTCCCTAAAGCGCCAAAAGAGGTATTCAATTAAACCTTATTATTGAATGAGCCTTCGCGAATGTTCTTGTTACTTCAGCAATCTTCCAAAGTTTTATATTAAAACTAGCTGACCCACCAAACGTTGTATTGCCGATATTAAAATGGCGATACAAAAGTAACTGTTGATCGTAGATAGGTGAAAATTTGAAGTTGTATGTATCTTTTAATGCTGAATCATAATCAAACAAATTTAAAAAAAAATGTAAAAAAAAAATTTGGCGTGGACCACTCTTAACATTTAGGGGAATGAAAAATAGATGTTCTCCGATTCTCAGACCTACCCAATTTACACTCAAAATTTCATGAGAATCGGTCAAGCCGTTTCGAAGGAGTTTAACTACAAACACACGAGAATTTTATATATTAGATAGAAAATTGTATGCTACTTAGTATAAAATATTAACCTCGTCTCGAGTTATTTTTAATATTCTTAATGACTTTGTGAGGTTTTCATGTCAGACAGAATAACTACGCAGTTTCGTTTGTTTCCAAGGCAATATTATCTAAGTGGGGCATAGAAAGGTGAAGTATATACATGTGTATAGACGATATAACCTTCCCTTTGTTTTAATGACTTTGAAATAATATTTGAATTTTTGAAAAGGTAGTCTAGTTGTCACTTATTAAAAAACTTGAAGTGACAAGGTTGTTTTTATTAATTACGTACTAACATAAGGATGGGTTGCATTAACTAACTTTAGCAATAACAAACATGTTAATGTACCGGTTAAGCAAAAAATGTGTTGCACCATTTGACAATTTTTAGATGACGTCATAACTTTAAAAGGCATAAAAGGCGTTTATCTTCTCAAATTCGATTCCTTTAAAATTATTTTTGATGTCATTTCTAATGTACTACATACTACTACCGCATCGGAAACAAATGGCGCTCTAAGAGAGAAGAAGTGGCGCAAGAAACTCTCCAAGCATTCTTTTTTTGCGCTCTTTTTAATAAAATATACAGTATTGTACTGTCATTGCTATTGCTATAAAATAATCATAATCTAGTCCCAGGCTGTCCGATCACTAACATATTCAGCTGTAGAGTAGGGGGTTTTACGACAGAGCCATTTTTTAATAAGACATTTAAATTTATTTATAGATAATGCCTCAACAATGACTGGGACTTTATTATTAAAGTGTATACATTTACCCTTAGCTATTTATTATGTATCTGATGAAGCCTTAGTTACAAGCAATCCCTTATTTCTAGTGTTATAATAGTGAAAATCATCATTAAGAGCAAAAAGTTAGAAATTTAACAGTTCGTTGTTCGCCGGTTAAAGCTATTGTTAATGTTAAATAGCTAAATAACGACCTGTCAATTTCACTTTTTAACTTTAACTATGCCACGATGGTGCAACACATTTTGCGGCCTATGTTAAAGTCAGCGTTACATGCGTTATGTGCATTTAGCACACCAAAAAAAGATAAATTATTTTAGAGCCACTATTCCAACTCAGCAAAGTCTAAAACATACATGTCTGAGTGTGAGAGTGTTTACAATGACCTTCCAAAAGACATTGCGGAGGTGGTTAATAGGTTTAAAAGTCTTATTAAGCAAATTTAACTTAGAAAAGCATATATAGACTTTAGATGAGCAGAGAACTGATAAAACTGTTTGGTCAGGTGAATTTTAATAGCAATAAGAGGACTGTATAGAGTATAGGACATCAAACGAAAATTGTTAAAGTTGTTAAAATTTCAAACAAAAACTTATACAAATGATTTAAGTTTTCTTTAGTGTTAATTCTGCCAATATTTGTTTTTATAACAATTCGAAACGTGTTTCGCCTCTACACGAGGCATCCTCAGGACGTGTTGTCTCGCCAAAATCTGGCACGAGACTAAGTCTGAGCCGAAACACGTGTCGAATTGTTTTAAAAACAAATACTGGCGGAATTAACACTAAAGAAAACTTAAATCATTTGTTTAATTATGGATTTCCGCAAAGTAACGCCTAATTCAATATTTTTTTTTTAACAAACACTTTGTTCGATGAACTATCTAATATGATTTTTTTTCGAAACTAGATATTAAGAAACTAGATATTTACTATACACTGAAGCATAATTTTTAAAAACAATTCTGAGTTTGATTCTAATTTAATTTCATATTTCGAGCTAGTTCCATCATCAGCCGGAAGACGTCCACTGCTGGACAAAGGCCACCCCCAAAGATCTCCACGACGATTGGTCCTGCGCTGACCTCATCCAAAGTGGAATACTTTGGCAATCTTGACCAGATCGTCGGTCCATCTTGTCTACCAAAACTGCGTCTTCCGGTACGTGGTCGCCATGTCGCCATTCGAGGACTTTACTGCCCCAACGGCCATCTGTCCGTCGAACTCTGTGCCCCGCCCACTGCCACTTCAGTTTAGCAATCATTTGGGCTATGTCGGTACCTTTAGTTCTCCCACGGATATCCTCATTTCTTGCAGGGATACTAAAAGCATAGCCCTCTCCATTGCCCTCTGAGCGACCTTGAACTTTCTGATCAGGCCCATAGTTAGCTTCATACTGGATAATTATTTTGGAATAAATAATACGTCATCCTATAGGGAATTTAGCTTTCTACACACTAAAACAGCATTATTTGAAAACACAAAATCAAATAGCACAAATAAAATTTGAAAAACAACAAAATTTTATGAACGATGCGGGACTCGAACCCATGACCTCCGGTGTTCCGTGCCGGTGCTCTAACTAACTGAGCCAACCTTTCGAGTGTCCCATCGTTACAAAATCAAATAATTCTTATACAAACAAAAACTACAAAATTCACCATATAACTGCGCTCGATTTATCAGTCCCGTGTATCGTTCATCTATATAAAACGAAATTGCATTTTTATTCGATTTTGTACGAGTGTACAGGTCACCTGGCGTAAGGTGATCACCGACGCCCACACTCTCTTGCAACACCAGAGGAATCACAGAAGCGTTGCTGAGGCAGAAACAAATAATCTTCAATCTCTCTCAGGATTTCAAGGGATCCATTGGCACTTATCACGGACTAGTAAAAAAAGAAGGACTCCGCGCCGTGATATTAGTAAGTGAGGCACCTTTAAGCTAGTGTGTGTGCTTACGAGGGATATCAGTATCACAATTTTTTCTCCCTTAATTAGTCATACATGGCCACAATTACTTTTTATGTTCCGTATTATTGTTTTTATACAACGCAAACTGATCTGTCACAGATGATGACAATTCTCATAATGGCCGCCTATCGGCCTGTAGTAGTGTAAGTGTGTGCGTGGGGCTATGTACACGTTAATCGGCTTGTTTTGGTGCTACGTTATGTAAGGTGACACGGAGTCCTTATTTTTTTACTAGTCCGTGGCACTAATATGGATTTGAGATGGTCTTATAAGTTCAAACAAATATGTTATGTTATTGTCAAAGTGAAATTGACTTTATTCAGATTAGGCTTAAACTAAGCACTTTTGAATTGTCACTACAAATATTTCTTTTAAATTACTGAATTTAACAAATGTTCGTAAAAAGTTGAGCTCGTGAGAAGATTAATACTTATAATATTAATACTTATAATTATTCTTTATCAAATAGAGTATTTTACAATATACATAACAAATTAGTTAGTAAGGTACTGCATCCAATATATGAGTCGTCTTTAAGTAATAAAGAATAAACTGTATAAATATAAATTATCGTATATTGGATGCATCAACCTTTAGAGCTTGAATTTATTGTTTGTGTAAGGATGCTACGTGAACATGATGGTCGTGATTACTGTCATTATTTGTAATTGCATCCAACAAACACAATGATTTACTAACTACAAGCTGACCCGGCAGACTTCGTACTGCCTCAATCGATAAATAAAAGACCTAAACTTTTGTATAAAATAAACTTAAACATTTTATTTTCGATATATTACACACGATGTTGCTTACTTACAAAAAGAGTTTTCCTGAAATACTGGCTTTTTAAAGTTTTCAATTTGATATTGACAGACACACACATTTATAATACAGTCTATGAATCAATTTAAAGCTTTCAGAAATTGAATTTGTGACAAAACTAAGGATTTATCAATGTACATAAAAATAATCTGATAGATAGTTAACAACTGTAGTTAATCTACCAACTATAGGGAGTAAAAATTAAGTTTATTTTTTACCTCCTGAGAAAGTTAGAACGATATAAAAAATTTAATTAGTTATATTCATTTTAAACTATTATTTTAATTTTGTTTCTGAACGACGTTTAATTCCGAGCATTTTCATATTTCGGTCCTCCTCCAAAAATCGGTCCAGCCATTCTCGAGTTTTAGCGAGACTAACGAAGAGCAATTCATTTTTATATCTATAGATAACATGTGATCTCACCACAAGCAGCACCCGTTCACGATCTGACGCATGGACCACCACTCGCACATATTTGACGGAAGGAGACAATCCGGCACACGACGCCGTCGCAGGCAATGCCTTGTCGACAAAGCAAAGGGAATTAATGCATTCTTTTAAAATCATAAACCAACAATGTGAACTTAATTACCGTGAACTTCTAGTAATTACGTTGTAATTGGCAAAAACCATAGACTCCTAGAAAGCATGCAATGCTACAGCTGAATAGATTTCATAGCACAAAAAGGTCCATTTGCAAAAGAATATTTAATGATTTTTCCAATATCACTGAGTAGGTTTACTCAATTATATCAGGTATCTGTATAATATACTAGCTATTACCCGCGAATTCGACCACGTGGGATAGTTACTGTGGGCAGCATTTTTTGGAACGAAGTTCCTTAAGCCGATGCGGAGAGGTTTCCCTAACCGAGAAAAACGTCCGGAACGTAAAACACGAAGTTTGACAACTCTCTTCATGTACGTCGAAGCGTTGTTACGCGACAATATCTTGCTGATTATTATCTTAATCTAATCTTAATATATATATTTCTTGTGTGCGTGTGTAAGTCACTGAACTCCTCCTAGACGGCTGGACCGATTTTGATGAAACTTTCTGTGTGTCTTCAGGTGGATTTGAGAATGGTTTAGATTCACAATTAAACTGCCTCCTAAATGGCCTGACCGATTTTGATGATTTTTTTGTTTGTTTCAGTGAATTTGAGATTGGTTTAGATTCTTAATTCCGTCCATATTATATAATTCTCCTGCTCATGTGAATGTTAGTGAACTCCTCTTAACGGCTGGACCGATTTTACAAATTTAAAACGTGTATACAGGACAACGTCTGTCTGGTCCACTAGTAAGTATATAAAATTCTCAAGTCGCGGTGTTTGTAGTTAAACTCCTTCGAAACGACTTGACCTATTCTCATGAAATTTTGAGTGCATTTTGGGTAAGTCTGAGAATCGGACACCATCTATTTTTCATCCCCCTAAATGTTAAGGTGGTCCGCCAAATTTTATTTTTTAATTATTTTGACATAATTTTTTAAATTTGTTTGATTATGAGTCAAAAAATACATACAACTTCAAATTTTCTCCCATCTACGATCAATAGTTACTTTTTTATCGCGATTTTAATATCGGCAATACAATGTTTGCTGGTTCAGCTATATGTATATTTCTTTTGTGCGTCTGCTGTAACTGAACACCTCCTAAACGGCTGGACTGATTTTAATGAAACTTTCTATGTTTTCAGGTGGATTCCAGAATGGCTTAGATTCACAATTGAACTACCTCCTAAACGGCTGGGCCAATTTTGAGATTTCTTTGTGTGTTCCAGTGAATTTGAGATTGTCTAGATTCTCAATTCCGTCCATATAATATATATAATTCTCCTGCTCATGTGTATGTTAGTGAACTCCTCCTAACGGCTGGACCAATTTTTCAAATTTCAGACGTGTGTACAGGACAACGTCTGTCGGGTCCACTAGTTTATATAAAATAATTGACAAGAAACAGTTATTGTCATTTGACACATTTTTGATAAATTACATTGATTGTTTATTTTATTTATTTAGAGCATTGGTAACAAGGCCAAATCAAACCAAAATACAATAAACGAATATTTAAATAGGTTTATAACTGACGATTTATTTATTAAGATGTAAGCAAAGGCAAAATATATACGTTCCAATGTTCGTTCAAAGATGCGGTATATATTTACCCCCTTATTCATAATGGTCCGCTAACTTTGAACAGTAGTGTTTTTTCTCATTCTGACTATCAATAGAAGAAGACAGAGTGAGAATTAGCAATGCTTTAAGTTAGCAGACTATTATGAATAAGGGGGATAGCATCAAACATTTAACGAAATTGTATTTTCATTTTGTCATAAGACCATTACCAGTTGGAGGCTCCTTTGCACCGGATGCCGGCTAGATTATGGGTACCACAACGGCGCCTATTTCTGCCGTGAAGCAGTGATGTGTAAACATTATTGTGTTTTGGTCTGAAGGGCGCCGTAGCTAGTGTTATTCCTGGGCAAATGAGACTTGATATCTTATGTCTCCAGTTGACAAGCGCAGTTGTGGTCTCAGCTTAGCTCAGAATTTTTGGATTTTTCAAGAATCCTGAGCGATTTCATAGATTTTTGATTATTTTTGTGTAAACAATTTGTTATGTTTTTAAAGTGATAACCCTCACTTCTAGGATTAATACACATATTAATCCTAGAAATGACTGTGTACCGTGTATTCGTGTGTACTTATGTCCGGGCAAGATGCAATATAATTTTAATTTGGCAATTATAGCACATGATATATTACCACAATTTTTGGATTTTTTCAATAATAACTGGCGTATCAATTACCATCAGCAGAACTTCCTGCTCGTCTCGTCTCTTTAAAGTAGCAAGCAAAGGAAAAATACGTTTCAATATACAGGGTGGCCGAGAAGTTGACGTCCAAAGCTAAAATTTGAAAGCCTTTAAATTAAAATTTTCATGATGATGAGTATCCGAATCACCCCTATGTATGTTCTACGACTTTTTTCCCCTTTTATCCGCTTTTTTCACCTAATTGTGGTGTAGGACTTTTTTCTAATTTTTTTGAACACTTTTAGTTAATTTTATTGTTCATAATTATTAACTACAGTTGCAATAACCACATAAGAAACTATGAATAGTTTAGACAATGCGGAACTAGTTTAGAATTGAGTCGTAAGTTCAAGATAACTGCTCCATCTAAATTCATGAAAATGTTCAAGGTATCAAAAAAAATGGCTATGGCTTCAATTTTTAAAAACTTCCCAGAAAATTGGCCAATAAAATGAGCCAAATTCAAATTTTAGCTTTGGTCGTCACCCAGTATGATCAAATATGCGGTGTAGATATATTATGTAGAATAAAACGTTTATCTTTGCTGAATCCAAAGTATAATGCAGCCCATTTTAGTTTTCTTTGTATCTGACTCGGCATATTGTTGACTCCGCATTGTGCTAAACGCTGAATCACCTGAGGGCACCTGAAGGTGTCAGCCTTTACAGATCTTTGTCCTCTCGTACCAGGACATTCGCTTGTAATAATTGCATGAATAATGTAAATTGCAAGCAACTCTCATTAAATGTTTTTTCGTTGGACCCTTTTAAATTATCCGTACCGAGTTTTAATGTTAGCATAATTGAGTTGAGATTAATATGGATTGGTTTTTAGGGTTCCGTAGCCAAATGGCAAAAAACGGAAGCCTTATAGACTCGTCATGTCTGTCTGTCTGTCCGTCCGTATGTCACAGCCACTTTTTTCCGAAAGTATTAGAACTTTACTGTTGAAACTTGGTAAGTAAATGTATTCTGTGAACCGCATTAAGATTTTTGCATAAAAATAGAAAAAAAACAAACAATTTTGGGGGATATCCCCATACTTAGAAGTAAAACTCAATTTATTTTTTCATCAAACCCATACATACGTGTATCTCTGGATAGGTCTTCAAAAATGATATTAAGGTTTCTAATATATTTTTTTCTAAACTGAATAGTGCCCCTGTAACTTCTAAAATAAAAGAATGATAAAACTAAAAAAAATATGATGTACATTAGTTTCCGATTCCAAAAATAACAATAATCGTTAATAATTACTAATTCTAGATTAGATTAATTAATTAGATTGTATTAATACGCAATTATTTTTATAATTTATATTATATCTTTTGTTTTAGAATAGTGCTTTTGAAGTCAGTTTGTTTTTTTGTTAAATTTTTTTTTATTTATATTTTCAAATCCTGATGTCTAAACGTTTTATTTATTTAACTCTAAAAATAATATTTAACGGAATGCGTTTACGTGTACGACATTTTCTCAAAATATGTCACTGTTACATTGTTGCTAATGTACTGTTAGTATCGTTTGCGTCTAGTCTGTTGAAATGACAACTTCCTTGAGTTTTTAGGGTTCCGTAGCCAAATGGCGAACACTTTTTCCGATATTATAAGAACGACACTCTTGAAACTTGGTAAGTAGATGTATTCTGTGAACCGCATTAAGATTTTCACACAAATATAGAAAAAAAAACCATAAAGTTTTGGGGGTTCCCCATACTTGGAACTGAAACTCAAAAAATTTTTTCATCAAACTCATACGTGTGGTTTCTAATATCGTTTTTTTCTAAACTGAATAGTTTGCGCGAGAGACACTTCCAAAGTGGTAAAATGTGTCCCCTCCCTGTAACTTCTAAAATAAGAGAATGATAAAACTAAAATACCTATAATAATAATAATAACCTGTAATAATAATAATATAGACACACTATTTACTCAAATTATCTTGCCCCAAGTTAAGCATAATATATAGCCTGTGTTATGGGTTACAAGACAATGACATATTTAATACAATATACTTACTTAAACATACATAAATTCATATTCAAATTCAAATATTTTTATTCAAAATAGGATTTAAAATCACTTATTGAACGTCAAAATCTACCACCCATTCAAAAGAGACTGCCTCAGACCTGAGAAGAATGGGCGCAAGAAACTTAGCGGGCTTTTTTTTAATATAAACATACATAAATACATTTAAACATCCATGACTCGGAAACAAACATCCATATTCATCATATAAATGCTTGAACCTACCGGGATTCGAACCCGGGACCTCTAGCTTAGTAGGTAGGATCGCTAACCACTCGGCTATACAGGTCGTCTATATGATATACATTACCATGTAAACTTCAACCTTTAAATGGTTTGAACGAGATCCAATTTACCTTTCATTCAATCAACTCAAATGAAAAAAAAGCATTTAATTTCATAATTTACTTGCTGCTACGGAACCCTTCATGGGCGAATCCGACTCGCACTTGGCCGCTTTTTTATTTATAGCAATATTAAGAGCCCAATATTCACGAATATAACACAGCAAAAATCATTTGTGTACAATAAATTCGACGTCTTTAGAGAAATTATTAGATATTTTTACTGATTTTTTTTTCATTTTGTCTTACCTTAAGTAAACAACTACCTTTGCTATAAAGAGTGATACCACCGGTGAAAAAATGGACATTACCTGAATTTAATTCAGGCAATGCTTACTAATATTAATACCATATTATCAGTTTACTGCATTAACTCACTATTTTATTTAAAAAAAACTATTATCGACTCGTTTTCACATCAATTTGTCAAACCAAGGGTTTAGTTAAACCAATCAAGGGTTTTACTACACTCTGTTGGTATGTGATATAATTAGTGATGTGTCATTTTCTATTCACATGATGTCAACATTCTCGATAGTTTAGATAGCGAATGATTATGGACGGAAAATGTTTTTTTCCTCGTCTTCACACCACGGGTTTAGCTACACCATATATATCTTAACGTTAGTGGTGTGATAAGTACAATCTGTCTAAATGGGCAGAGATGTATAACTTTTGTAGATAGGTATAATAATTAACGTAGTATTTCCATAAAATGGCTTAAAGATATATTATCTATATACATGTATAAAAATTAATTGCTGTTCGTTAGTCTCGCTAAAACTCGATAACGGCTGGACCGATTTGGCTAATTTTGGTCTTGAATTATTTGTGGAAGTCCAGAGAAGGCTTAAAAGGTGAATAAATATGAAAATATTTTGAATTAAATAAAAACAAAAATTTTGTTTTTCCTTTAATGTGTCAGTAATCAAATTGAAAGAATAGTTTAAAATGAATAACTAATTAGAATCTTTGTATCTTTCTAACTTTCTCAGGTGGTAAAAAACAATCTTAATTTTAGCTACCTATAGTTATTTAACTTTGTAACTTAACTGATTTACTACAATTGTTAACTATGATGGCAATACAACGTTTGCTGGGTCAGCTAGTTATTTATAAGTTTTGTTTGCGTATTATTAATCGAATAGAAAAAACCTCGCTATTTTAAAGCGCCTGTAGGTTTTTATGAGCAATTACACTCGCAAACGTAATAACTAATTTTATACATAAGTGTCTATAATTAGTAACGTTTGTGTTTAGTTTGTTGGAATGACAAGTTCTTTGAGAATTTTATTGATCGATATTTAAAGATCCAATATTGATGAATATAAAACATTAAAAATCATTCGTGTACATTAAATTTTATAACTATGCGGACGTCTACAGAGGAATTGGTTTTTTGTCCTTTATTTTATTACCAGCGTCTGATCATGCGATCTATATACGATGTAAATACTACGTAATAAGAGGCGTGACTGCCTGAGTAAAAATCGAAATTTTGTGTAGTATGAAACGTGCAGTCTTTTGACATGAGTTTGAAATAGTAGTAATAACAGTATGGCGATTGGCGACGAAGACGCTACATTATTTCAGAGAAACTGTTTGTGTATGTGCATAAAAATCTATAATCACATCGCAAAAATAATAAGAGAGGTATCGTCAAATAGGAATTTCTCATGTAAATTGAAAATATACCTTAGTAAAAACTGCTTATATTCATTAGACGAATATTTTCAACTAAAAACTTGACTATATACTATATAATACTGCTGCTACTAATCTTTTGTTAAATTTATATTATTGTAACTAATGATTTTTTTTTGTATTGTAAGAAATGTATTTTATAAAATTTGCACGTCATAAATGTGGCAAACATGTACTCAATAATATTTATGTAACATCAATCTAACATGTTTATGCAAATAAAAACTTTGACTTTGACTTTGTATAGTCCGACTAAGTTTGAAAGCGAACAGTTCCTGAAAACGTAGTTTATTTCGGCTATCTCTGTTTTTTACAAGATTCTAGCCGTCATCTGTCAATAACGTTGCAATGCACGTTTCATACTTAATCGAGTGAATCGCTTTTTTCTTAGTTTCGCCAGGCTGGGTAAGTCTAGCATAGTATACAGTGATAATATATATAATTCACAGAACTACGACTACATAAAATTAAAACTATCATTACGTGGAAGCGTACCAAGAATACTGGCAGCATTACCGCGTTGGATAGCTAGGCTGATCCGTTGACCGAAATAGCTGCCAGCGCTTGGGTTTCCAGTAGCCTTATTGAGGCGCGAAGATAGTATTTTGAACATTCTCCGCGCCTCTGGGCCCCACGGGCCAAGTGTCTCGACACCAAACGGCAAAAGATGTATGACTCACTGATTATTAATTATATTAATGATTTTTCTTTAAATCATAATGAACAAACTGACAATTCACAGATAATCCTATTTAACCTCTTTTGCAATTACAGTATTTAACTATAAATCAGCCTGCTTTCCAAGCATTCATTGTTGAATATTCGTCTGTTGTTAGAAAAATGTGAAACATTACAACTTTTCCCACTAAGATAATCCACGTCAGACACTCGGTAACCGACTATCCTTATTAACGTTATAAATGTGAATGTAAGATTTTTTGTTACGCTTTTACGCCGGAGCTACTCAACCGATTTTGATGAAATTTCGTACAGCGATAGACTAGAGCTTAGGAAAGGTCCTGCGGGATTTAGTTTGCCATAGCAATCGTCCTCGAAATATGATTCATATAATATGCTGAGAGCATAATATTTTAAGTCTCATTTGTCCAGTAATTTAACTAGCTACGGCGCCCTTCAGACCGAAACACAGTAAAGTTTATACATTACTGCTTCACGGCAGAAATAGGCGCCGTTGTGGTACCCATAATCTAGCCGGCATCCTGTGCAAAGGAGCCTCCCACTGGTGCTCTCAATATTAGGTTCCAAGTTTCGCAGCCATATGTCAGGCAAGGTAATATGCAGGTATTGAAACTTCTCGTGTTTTCAACTCTTACCTTATACCTTATAATAATATAATAATATTTGCGTTCGCAAATGTTCACGCAGACAGTTAACGAATGTTATTGGCCTTATTCAATAATTTAACATGTATAATAATGATTCATTTAAAACAATATTATAATACGATAAGAAAACAGAGTTTATTTAACTAACCCGAAGTGCAATGGCCGAGTTCCGCTGCCCGGGTCAATGAAACTTGAATAGTTATTATATTTTATTGTTTACATGTGATTTGTTATTTCAATGTACAGACGCTTTGTACCTATATTATGTGATGCATCTGAATGCTGTTAATAATACTAACTCTTACGGCCTTACAAATATAATTGGCATAAAGTTATAACTAATAATAAACCAAGAAAATGCAAAAGGGTTACAAATAGACCTTCGCTTATGATTGGTTTATTCGGACATATAACGTTTCCCGCGTTTATTTGCAAGGCTACTTGTCATTCATAAGACTTCAGAATTATCTTTTTTTTATATAGTGGCACGGGATACAAGTCCATAGGCCACAGAATTATCATTGTATTGACAGTGTTGTCAACGATATTGTAAACATTTTGCATATTCTTTGTTTATGCTTAGTTATAACCTTATACCAAGTTTATTTGTAAGGCCGTTAGATTAAGGGTTGGTCTAGGCTCCAACTAGATACCTCACTCACTAAGAACAATAGCTTTTTTATGCAATAACTATTAGATGTTTGTATGCGTGGTATCTTGACACTCAATGGCATCTTTCAAATTTTCTAACATACGCTTCGAATTATTTTACATTGAAATTTATAACATGTGGCACTTGGAACTTCACTATGCGGCTATGACTTTGGTTTTCCTAAGGATCTCCTCATTTCTGATTCGATTTTGCAGGGAAACTCCGAGCAATGGAGATGGCTGTCTCCATTGCCCTCTGAGCAACAATGACTATTTCCGACGTTTCAATCAGAATCAGTTACAGTAACTATAGGTTCACCATTATTTTCTATCTTGCGCGCTTTGTATAAACGCTAGTATATAGTAATTCTATCTTTTCGACATACCTCCCCACTGCCCTCTACTATGTACCATTGGGCTGGCGGCTGTCAAAGCACTTTTGGGCCAGTTTGATATTCGCCATATTGGCGCTGTTGGCCATGTAGCGAGAGTCTGCTGTACTAAAACTAGTGATGACAACCTCAGCAAACATCGATAGATGGTGGGAAACTATTCCGAAAAAAAAATGTACTTTATTACGTTGATTTTTGAAGTATAAATAACACGGAAAACGAACGAAATTAATTCAAAATACAAAAAATACTTCAGAGTATTGTACGTTCCTTCACAGCCATTTGATTACAAAATTTTGACGTATACTCATACGTCAAAATTAGTTCTCTGGACGCTCGTGAGTGGCGCTTCAAATAGGCACAATACATTTGCTGTCAAACATATGGAACAGCCTGGCCAGTGGTATTTATACAGGTTAGTGTACTTCCCTGATAGATAGATATTCATTATAATCACTTAAATCAGTCATTATCGCCAGATAAGAATTTTAGTAATATTTCGTGGTGTATAAATAAAATGGAATTTTTTAATTGATGTTTCTGTACTGTCTATATCACGTCTGAGCCTTGATTAGACTTATCAGAATAGATAACGATAAGACAAGTCTATCGTCAGTATAAATAGAACGAAGTATATTTTTTTACCGACAAAAAAAAAGGAGGTTCTTAATTCGATCGGTATTTATGAACGCTGAGATTTATGAATATATAAAAAATAGTATTTTATTAACATTAAAGGTTATTAGTTTGCATAAAAGGTATATTAAATTAAATTTTCATTAAGTTATTTTTAAATACTTTTAAGTTTTTAAAGTCGGTTTTATTGAACGTAGTTTTTTTATGTAACACAAAATGAATGTCCCGCTATATCGCTTCTTATGGAACTAAATTTCATCTATGCCGCGAAAAGAAGGCTGCCCGCAAATTAAAAAACAGTGTTATTAATAACGCGATGTTATTCCAAATTTAAAACCTTTTGTCTTAATCTTACCTTTTAGTACAAAATCCCTGGTACACTTCTCATCATTTATTACTAACAAGCTGATTTTTCAATAAAAAAAATCAGATGGTTAGTAATTATTTTTCATGACCTTGTTTATGATACATGTTCGAGAGGGGGGACAAATATTTTTTCGCGTTATTTAGATACCAACCTCGATAATTAACAAAGGAAAATTCGGTTAGTAATAAATTTTAAAAATTTGTCAAATCAACATATTTTATCCTTGCTACCGTTAGTAACTTACCATTTACCAACATTACTGTAAGGAAAAAAGTTGGGCGTCTAGTCAAAAGGAAGCTACTCACGAATTTTTTTTTTATGGAATAGGAGGACAAACGAGCGTACGGGTCACCTGGTGTTAAGTGATCACCGCCGCCCACAATCTCTTGCAACACCAGAGGAATCACAGGAGCGTTGCCGGCCTTTGAGGAAGGAGTACACGCTTTTTTTGGAGGTACCCATGTCGCGGAATCACCGCATAAGGAAGCTCATTCCACAGCTTTGTAGTACGTGGAAGAAAGCTCCTTGAAAACCGCACTGTGGAGGACCGACAGATGGTGGGGATGATATCCAAAATTGTGGACGATCCTAACAGTTTGTTAGTTGTAAAAAACTTTTTTAAACTTGTATAAAACTTTTTTAAATATTTTATAACTTTTATAAAATTTTATAATTTTATAAACTTGAAGTAACTTTACATTGCGTTTATAATTAAGACAGTCTGAGTTACATTAGGGTTGTCAACCGTACTCTAAAATAGAGTATTGCACTCTATATCATGTAGCCGTACTCTATAATCTATAAAAATACCATTTTAAAAATATAAAATAAATTATACTCTTTTATTGGAGTTCGGTACTCTTTATTTACTCTATTAGTTCTAGTAGGCCACATATATAATTAGGGCAGGCCTTTGTCCAGCAGTGGACGTTTTCCGGCTGAAATGAAATGATTATGAAAAAATTGTTCATTCATACATACACACTCACGCCTTGTTCCCGTCGGGGTAGGCAGAGACAATAGAATGACATTTGCTTCTATCCTTACAAACCTCACGCGCTTCCTCTACATTCATTACTCTTTCCATACATGCTCTACGGTTACGGGTGCTTCGGACCTCTCATTTTCTCAAAACGTCCCCAATTTGGTCGACGAATGTTCTACGAAGTCTCCCGCGACCGTCTTGCCCACACACTTGCCTTATATATTTGATGCGTCATTCTTTCTTCACTCATTCGCTCCACGTGTCCAAACCATTTCAGCATTCCTTTTTCAGTCCTTGTCACAACATCCTCTTTCAAACCACAGCGCGCTCGTATTAACGCATTCGGAATTCTATCAGTCAGTCTTACCCCACACATACTACGCAGTGATCGCATCTCAACTGCGTTAATTCTGCTTTTATGCTTCTTCTGCCATACCCAACTCCAACTTCCAAAGATTTACGTGGCGACAAGCACTCTATTATGTACAGCCATTCGCGCTTCTATTGGCACAGTCTATTGTCTGACAGACAGAAAAAATTGTATGTGCATATGTATGTTTAAGTACATAACTAATCTATCTATACGACTAATCTTCGAAACGGCTGAACCGATATTTTGGCAGACTGTTTTTATTTTAGGAAATGAATTTAACACAATAAATTAAGACCCAAGTAATGCATGATGACGTATTCTTAACGCGTTGAAATGTCGCTAATACAGAACTGAGAAACCAAATTTCTATTAAGTTATTTGAAAATTTGTGAACGAAATGGACATATCATTCGCAGTCTGATAGCGGAACGTCAAAAGTGTGCTTAAAGACGATGTAAGCACACTTTCCTCCTTAGTCGTGTGTCAACTGTGTGTCAATCACCAAGTCTAAGTGTGCTATAAAAAAAGTGCTCAAATAATACTACTCTGTTAACGACGCAAAAAAAGATGGCGTGACTTATCACCGATAAGTTAATTTTATTTATTTAAGATGGGTTGGCAAAAAGCGTAAATAATTTAGTGAAACGATTAAGTTTTCATTAAATATGGTGCAATTATTGACAAGTATTCACATCCCTTTCTCTCCCGCTTGTCAGAATGAGACAGATGAAAGGACGCGAATAGCACACAGTCAGAAATGAAAACTATAGAGTTGCTCTTATTTTAAAGGCCCAGTGAACAATTATTTGCATTATTGTATTTTGTGTACGGAAAGTCATTGCCGATAGGGTCACTTTTTAAAGGCCTAAAGGCCAACAATAAAAAAATGTTGTATTTTGTGCACAGAAAGTCGGTGCTAGTGAATAAAAACGGCTTACAAGAACGTGAAAAATTACAACCTAGTATGTACACGGTTTCACAGACGTTTCATAACCTAGTGATAATTGATACTTATTTACACCGCAAATCTGTAAAAGCTAATATTTTTCACCTTTTCTGTACACGGGATAGTGAAAGAGAATTGGCGCCAGTTGGTACCAAAAGAGAGATATGAAGAATTGTACAAACCAAATAACTCGAGTAGCATTTGCTCGAATCATTTCCTCGAGGTTGATTTATATATTACCACTAAAAGATTTAAATGTTTAAAAATACATACTCATAAATTATTATAAAACTTTTTTTAACTTTAAAAGTATTGACATCTCTTTTGATAGTCAATATATTTGTTCAATTTAGTCAAATAGACACACATACAAAAGGCCTAAATTTGGCTATTTAATAGCGATATTTATAATTTGACAAAAACTATCATAACAAGATATGTTGGTGTCTGCTTATAGTGTAAGCCAACAAGATACCCTGGAAAAAATTTAACAAATTAAATTCATTTAATTAACTTAACATTTTAATAACCTGTATCCCGAATAATTTTATGTAAATAAAAATATTATGTTTGAGTGTTTGTGTCTCTTATTAAATCCAAATACATTTAGAGCGTTAAAGAGTAACAATATACCCACAAAAAATAAACATACAAACTTTCGCCTTTATAACACGAGTGTGATTTTTTATTAAAAACGTAAAAAACCTCCGACTGAACAGATCTTGATCAGAAAGGGGGGGGGACTGACAAACGTAAAATTTATAGAAACCCTCTTTATCGTCTGGGTTTAAGAAAAATCCTAACTGCTACTCCACTGATATCACAGTTCAAATCGGGTTCTAAATTCAAAATACGTAGCTTAAACTGAAAAAGTGTTTATTGACCAATAATATTTAATATATAATGTAAAGACATAGCTGTATGTATGTAATAGCTTATTATGGTGTCATTTGTGGCATATGCCATATTTCGGCTTTGATTTTGTATAGAATGTCATTGTCTAATGCGTATAAAAATATCGTACCAGCACAATATTAATAGGCTATCGGTACTTGTACTATAGTATATTCTATGCTGTCGGTACCATAATAGTCTTTCCCATTCATTACTTCGGCAAACTAAATTTAGTTCGTGTTGGGTGCGTCATTGCGTAATGCCAGAGGGTGTGGGCGCGACAGGAGTGCAGGGAGGTGTCGGGAGAGAGGGGGGGAGAGGCAAGAGGTGGTATTTCGGCCTTCCTGAAGAGCCTTCAGCCAGACGCGACAGTGCGTCTAGACGTCTGGCATCCAGCGTGTGTCCTAAGACCTATTATAAAATTCGTGTCACTTAAGGCCTTCGCCGCGCCTTGAGCGTTCACAAGTACTCATTCTGTTTGACGACTTGTACTTCACGTCAGTGATAATTTATAACTTAATTAAATTGCGGACAAGGCTACAGACATACTTTAAATACTTAGGGGGTATTCACACTGTCTCTAAAAATGTTTTTGTTTAAATATTGACACAATTTTTTTTTTCACGCATTAACACAAATATTCTTGCCCCAAATTAGGCATAGCCTGTGCTATGGGTTGCAAGACACCGATATATTTAATACAATATACTTATTTAAACATACATAAATACATATAAACATTCATGACTCGGAAACAAACATCCAAATTCATCGTATAAATGATTACACCTACCGGGATTAGAACGCGGGACCTCTAGATTAGTAGGCAAGGTCACTAACCACTCGGCTATATAAGTTAAATTTTATAATATCGAGAATAGATTTAATTGTAGCGTGCATATCGATTTTTTTAATTTATTTAATTATGATTCAGCATTAAAAAATACATACAAATTCAAATTTTCCCCCATCTACGATCAACACTTACTTTTGTATCGCGATTTTAATATTATTCTAATCCATCCACAGACACGCAATAGAGTTTCAATATGGCAATCGAATATAATGATTATTGTAGTACGAAAAATTTTATGTATGATATATTTGGTAGTTCTGAGAATCGGTCGTCATCTATTTTTATACCCTAAAAATTTTAATTATTGCTTTATATGGCAATACAACGTTTGCTGGGTCAGGTAGAAAAGCTATAACACTGTCTTATTTATAAATGCAATAAAAAGAAACTCCAAGTTTGAAATTACTTCTCCCTCATATAACTCTGTAGTGACAAAGGTAAGAGACTTAAAGTTTTAAATTTGGAGTAACTTTACTCCGCGTATATTTAATTCACCGGTGACAGGTCGGTAGCAGTAATAGGCACATAAGTGAATTTGCCAGAAACTGTCATAGCCATAATGTTAACACCAGGAACAGACATCAACTGATGATGATGACTCGGCTAAGTCGAATTAGTAAGTCTTTTGTGGGGCGATGTATATGCTTTAACAACAAGATCCCAGAAAATGTTCAAAACAAAAGTATTACGTTATTCAAATCAATATCAATTCAATTCAAAAGAATTGTTAAAAAAACATTTTTGTGCTAAAGGTTACTATAACATAAATGACTTTCTCAATGATACCACAGATTGGGAATGGAGTGACCGCACTCAGGCTATTAAATAATAAGTTTAATTGTACAATATTACTTTGTAAACATATTTATTCGATGAAAAAAAAGCCCGCTGAGTTTGTTGCGCCCATTCTTCTCAGGTCTGAGGCATTCCTTTTGGAATGGGTGGTAGTTTTTTGACTTTCAATAAGTGATGTCACATCCTATTTTGAATAAAAATATTTGAATTTGAATTTGAATGTGTAAGTATTCTTATGTTGCCGTAGATAGCTACGGCACTGCATATCACTTTAGACGATAGACGTATTAGACAAACCCAGTGTGAGAGTAAGATAACTATTCTTACACAATAATCTAATTGTGAGAAAGTTACGGAATAGATGGACCGTGAAACCGTTTTTAAACAAATTAGTGTTCATTAGACTCCTGTCAATATGGACCGCGTTTTAATTTTAGTGTTTTTATCGTAATTAAACTGTGTTATAACAGATATTAAGTAAAAAATATAATGGTGTCGTGTTCTGTATTAGATTGGGTTGTTACATGTAGCAACAATTCAACTAAAGAAACACACGACCTCCGGCGTTTCGTGGCGCTGTTCAGCCCGAAACACAGCAATGTTTACTCATTACTGCTTCACTGCAGAAATAAGCGCCGTTGTGGTACCCATAATCTAGACGGCATTCTGTGCAAAGGAGCCTCCCACTGGTATAGCAATGGAAATAATTAAATATTTGTAATACAAATAATTCAAACAACTGAGATAAGCAAACCTAATTTATAAGGCAAACCAACGTTTGCCGGGACAGCTAGTATTATAAATAATTATTATGAGATAGTTCTTACATATTCCATGGGAAAATTCATCACTGCCAACCGCACGGATTGTTTTAGGGACTCCAAATTATCAGGGCGTTTAGAGCAAGCTGTACTCTCTAAAACTGACCATTAATCATAAGCAGGATCGGGACTAGACGGCCAGTCTTCAGCTCTGATGAAGTCCGAAACGTTCGTTTCCAACCAAGAGTACGTAGACCGAGCTTATGACCCGGCGCCTAGTCTTGCTGGAAGGACCATTCTTGGTTATTGAACACGGTGTTCACTACTTAAAAACTTAATCACAACACTCCATTTTAATATCGCAAAATATTGTACAATGTATTGGCGCCAAAATCAGAAAACTCAATGAACAATCATATAAAAATGACAGATTCCAAATTCAAATGTAATATTTTATTTATTTTTAATTGTAACAGTATTTATGGCCAGACAATGTATACATATATACATATGAAATATAAAAGTCTGTATCTACTGGAATTCGAACCCGGGACCCCTAGCTGGGCCTTGAAATCGTCATTACTTTTAAGTGAACTTGAAATTAATTATATAAATGACGGTAATATAGTGTTTGTAGCTCGTGACAATTGAGTCGAGTGTCGCTTGGCGGCGGCGGTGACGCACGAGTAAATCCGTGTCGAGACAAGGTCGCCGTCTGTCCGCTCCGTAGCCGACACGAGGGCAGACTCTAGCTTACCGTGTATATCTATAAAAGGGGCCTTTCATAATAACTGGATATGAGGTATTTATTTTTTCTAAAAATTGATTCCTTTAGAATTCTTTTTGATGTCATTTCTAATATACTAGACACTACTACCGCTTCGGAAACAAATGGTTCTCTGAGAGAGAAGAAGTGGTACAAGAAACTCTCCCAGCATTCTTTTTTTGCGCTCTTTTGAATGAAATATACAATATTGCAATGTCATTGCTATTGCTATAAAATAATTATAATCTAGTCTGACGCTGTTGGATCACTTAGATATTCAGCTGTGGAGTAGTAGGATTTATGACAGAGCCATTTTTTAATAAAACATTTACTTATAGATAATCACTGAATAGTGGCTGACGCTTTATTATAAAAGTGTATACATTTACCCTTAAAGCTATTATGTATCCTATGAAGCCTACTAGAATTAGTTACAAGCAATCCCTTATTTCTATTCTTATAATAAAAATCACTATTAAGAGCAAAAAGGGGACGATTTTTGTGAACGTATAATAAATTTTCATAAATGTACTGACAATAAACAGTCATAATATTTATTTCTTTGAGCGACTGTCTATAACCGAGCTGCTATATAGCACGAACAGCTCTCTTTTGTAGAGCAAACACTATATCAATGTCAGCAGCATGACCCCACAGCAAAATACCGTACGTCATCATGCTGTGAAAATAACTGAAGTACACAAATCTAGCGGCAGCAACATTCGTGTACTCTCTAATCTTGTCAATCTGATAGGTACAATATGTGGATCCCACTGAAGCTTTAGATTAAGCTTCAGTGGATAGCATTTAAATACTTATAAATAAAATCGGAACAAAGTAAAAACTGTACATGGAATATTTATTTGAAAGAATACTTGCTGTGCGTGCTACAGGCAATACCGATGCCAAAATAGTACTTTATAGAATTTTTATGTGTATTATTATTATAAGTTTATGTGCATATATGTCTGTATAAAACGCAAAAGCTTATGAAAAGATTTCATTTTAATTCTGCATGTATATTAACAAAAAGTAGGGAAAACCATAAACTTATTATACAACCGTAATAGATGAAGCCTGCGTGAAGATGAGTTAACTATCTTTATGTAAAATCCTAGGAGTGAGAAAGAGATGGATAAGATGAAGACCATGAAAACGTTTTGAAACAATTTAGTGTCCATTATTATATTTATTGGGATTAATATATCAGATGGCCCAGACTCCAGTCAATATGAAGTAAGGCTAGTATGTCTGCAGTTGTGTTTGCGCGCGGTCGCTAAACAATAGCAGACAGGTATGAGTCATCGGTTATGCGTAGCGCGTGCGGCAGCCGTGCGGTGACCGTGCGGTAAATGTGCCACAGCGGTGCGATAGAGGCGATAGATACAAAAACGCTGAGTAATCAACGAATGACGTATATATTTTTAGGCATTAGATCGATTACAATCACATCAACAGCACATGTTACTGCCTAAAAATTTACGATACGTCTAAAATAAGGATTTACTAAAATTTAATCCAATGACGTCATTCAAGGCATAACCTATAAATTACAAGTTTTCCATAGAACATATTGAAAAAGTTGTAAGTATTATTGTAATCAATATTGGCAGTTCGATAGTATGTTCTACTAGAGCCTGAAAATCAAAATTACAACAATAAGGTGACACCTTACATAACAGTGTAGCACCAAAACAAGCCGATTTACGTTTAGATACATAGCCCCACGCACACACTTACACTACTACAGGCCGATAGGCGGCCATTATGAGAATTATCATCGTCTGTGACGTGCACATGCGTTGTGAAGAAGTATAAAAACGATATTTTTTAAGTATTTGTGGCAATAAATGATTATTTAAGGGAGAAAAAATTGTGTAACTAGTATCCCCCGTAACCGCGAACACACTAGCATAACGGTGCTTCACTTGCTAAGATCACGGCGCGGAGTCCTTCTTTTTTTACCGTCCGTGGTTTAGCCGTTTCGGAGGAGTTTAGTAACAAACACCGGGACACGAGAATTTTATATATTAGATGTACAAAACAACGTCTTTCTGGCCAGCTAGTATTATGTAAATAATTGAGAACGGTTTTAAGAGTAACAATTGTTTGTAATAGTGTATGTGTGTTATTATCTACCAACAGATAGTATATGTAGCACTTGTCAAGTGGGTAGATAAAGCGATTGGGACCAAACAGGTATGGCCTTTTGAGTTGGCAGACAGTTATCTAGACGCAAATGTTTAGTCAGACATGTTGAAGTATTAAATAAACAAGTGTCCCTATCAGAGATGATAACGATGTATCATATGGGATATTATCAGCATGCACCAATATACTTACATATGTATATATCTTAATGTATATATGTCGGAGAATTAGAATATAAAAGTAAAATGGCCTGTATGATTATATTCTACTCTGTGTATTGGGCTGAACTGATGGCGAACGTCATCTTTCAAAGTGTGTTTGAAGTTGTCACTATCGTTGACGTGATTGAAGTTAGTTATTATTGTCCATCAGTAGAGCGCTCATTGAGAAGTCGCAGTCGTCTTCAAGCTAGCGCCCGTGCCGGTTGTGCGCACTGATCGACTTAAACAAAATGGAGGATACCAACACCGTGACGCCCGATTTTAAATCCAAATAAATCTCCGAGATATAAATTACATGACACGTTGTTTGTGATGTCGCGATGGACTCCTAAACTAATGAACGGATTTTAATGGGGATTACATCATCGAGTGCAGTTTAGTCCAACTTGAGAAATAGGATAATTTTTATTTCGATATGGGACCCATAATTATTTTTAAATCCAATATTTCTTTTGTATGGACATGTTTTCTACGGGGGAATTTATTGACGCACGGTTTGACAATTCTGCTGTGAAACAATTTCATTATAACAACGGGGAGCAATGACGTTCTATACATAATATAGAAAGGGGAGCATATTTTACAAAATAGTTCTAGATGTTATGAAATATTGTCAATAATATTTCATAACATAAAAAAAAAAACAGATTTTTTATTATTCTGCACAGAACAACTGTCTGTCGGGTCAGCTACCACTTATATGTTTATGAAGTGTTATCGATATTTGATATAGCATGTTTGTGGAGCGATTGACATACATATTATACAATTACACAAATTAAATTTATGAACGATACGTGCGAGCGCCCTTCCACTGATCCAACCGTTCGAGTGACGTCACGTTCATACATTGATATGTCTTGTTCATCTCTCAGGTTGTGGCTTCATCTACAGGATCTACTTTACAGTTGACAGCCTGCTCAATCCCGATATTTGCATATTAGTAAATTGACTTGAGATGTCGCTCTTTCGAATCTAAATAATTTGTTATTTCGCGGGTTCAAGTACCGCATCGTTCATAAATTTTGTTTTCAAATTTAATTTGCATAATTAATCCAAGAAGTGAGGGTTATCGCTTAAAAAAAAAACAAATTGCTTACATATACAATATCAAAGAATAATTACAACATGTGAAAATGGGATGTGGCGTAAAAATGTCTTCAAAACTTGGTTTTAAATGCGTATGAAATAGTGTATTTCGGGGAACATTTTGAGGGAACATAAAAAAAGCAACAATTTGGATTATTGAATAGAGTTGTTTACCTTTTATTCAAACTGCCTTATTCATAATAGTCTGCTAACTTAAAGCATTGCTAATTCTCACTCTGTCTTCTTCTATTGACCTAAGTCAGAATGAGAAAAAAGACTCCTTAGCGGCTGTTTCATTATGAATAAGGGGGTAATTGATTAACCTCATAGTCCATCTAGTTTATTAGTTCTGTGTTTCCAAGATGATACGACATAATGTGCCTATTTCTGCCGTGAAGCAGTAGTGTGTAAGCATAACTGTGTTTCGGTCTGAAGGGCGCCGCGCCGTGGCTAGTGAAATTACTGTGCAATTGAGACTAGACATCTCATGTCTCAGGGTGACGAGCGCAGTTTTTGTGCCGCTCAGAATTTTCGGGATTTTACAATAATATTGAGCGGCACTGCATTGTAATGGGCAGAGCTAACCAATTACCATCAGCTGAACGTCCTGCTCGTGTCTTAATTTCATAAAAAAAAATCCAAAGGTGTAACACATTTTTTGCTTAACCGGTTCATTAATATGTCTGTTATTGATAAAGTTAGATCATTGAACCCAGCCTTAGAATATACTAACGTAAAGACCAACTGACAGCCAGATAATCCGTGACCAATTTCCATTTGTCAATGTGTGTGATAGCTAGTTTATTATTAAAAATACTAATCAAGCGTGGCTGACTGTTTACGATTTGTCAAAAAAATCGGTTACAGTCACAATAGATTCGCTTTTCTATCTTGCTGTTCTCCTTCAGTTATAAGTGTCTGTGTCCTTAAAATTATTTATTCCTCGTGCTATTCTACGTTTGTAGAATGAACAATATTGTAAAAATCTTGCAAAGATGACTTTGACAGCTTAGTTATTAAATAACGAATACGGCTGTACTTGCTTGAACCCTTTGCCTATCCTAATAACGGTCGAAGAAACAAAAAAAAAAAACTAATGTCACCCCTTTAAAGTAATGCGCGCGCATCTTAAAATTTCACTCATCGTTTTTTCATAACTCGCCCAAAGAAGTATAACATGAACAAGTATTTAAAATGGCCGTCTACTGCATTTATAAGTATTATAAAATAATTTTATCATCACAATCCAGCGAGTATAAGTACTCAGTCTGACCCTCCGACTGTTGTAACTTCAAACTTAAAAGTAGGAAACAGCACTATCATTATATAAACTGCATTTATAATATTCTAGATGAAAAAGCAGTGTGCCAAAACTCCATAGAAAGGAGCACAATTGGATTTCGGAGACGAGACAAAGATAAGTTAGAAAACATTAACCCCCTTATTCATAATGGTCCGCTAACTTTAAACAGCCGCTTAGGAGTGTTTTTTCTCATTCTGACTTAGGTCAATAGAAGAAGACAGAGTGAGAATTAGCAATGCTTTAAGTTAACAGACTATAGAGTCAGACAAAATTCAAAAACGCACACAAGCTCTGTCAAAAACAAAAGTGGAAATGGACTGGACACATTCTGAGGGAAAAGAAAGAGAAATGGACAATAACCGTTACAGAATGGTATCCAAGAGACGGGAAACGAGGGAAAGGTAGACAGATTAGATGGTGGGAGGACGACTTTAAAAGGATAGATAGATGAGAGTAGCCAGAGACTGAATAAGGTGGAAGTCTTTAGAGGAGGCCTTTTTTGTGAGACAAATTACTATTTAAGCTAATCTAGGTTTTATTTAAATGAAAAATTAAGTCACTAGTAATAATAGAAGGCTATTTTATACTATATTTTATTTTATAGATGAAAATAATAATAAAAACATAATCGTTAAATCTTTAGATTTGCGTCTTAGCAAGAAATACATTAAGGCATCTTATTTGTATATCCGGTATAATTATAGTTAATTAGTTATATTAATAAAGAATGTTTGTGTTGCAGACTTTATATTTGTTTTCGAGGTCTATGACCCAGTCTAACTTAAGTTTTATATCTTACGCCAGTGATCTTAAGACGTGTATGAATTTCTATTCACTAAGATATAAGCTACATAATAACTTTAAGAGTTAGTGTACTTTTATAATAAGGTCCCAGCCACTGTTCAGGCATTATCTATAAGTAAATTTAAATGTTTTATAAAAAAAATGGCTCTGTCGTAAATCCACAGCTAAAAATCTAAGTGATCGGACAGCCTGGGACTAGATTATGATTATTTTATAGCGATAGAAATGACTGTACAATATTGTACATTTTTATTGAAACGAGCGCAAAAAAAAGAATGCTAGGAGAGTTTCTTGCGCCGCTTCTTCTCTCTCAGAGTGCCATTTGTTTCCAAAGCGGTAGTAGTATAGCTAGTATATTAAAAATGACATCAAAAAGATTTCTAAAGCAATCAGTTTTGAGAAAATAAATGCCTGTTATGCCTTTTTATTAATATAGTTATATCTATGTGGTAAAGGTTACTATAACATAAATGACTTAATGATACCACAGATTGGGAATGGAGTGACCGTCCTCAGGCTATTGAATAATATGTTTAATTGTACAATATTGCTTTGTAAACATATTTATTCGATGAAAAATAAAAGCCCGCTGAGTTTTTTGCGCCCGTTCTTCTCATGTCTGAGGCATTCATTTTGGAATGAGTGGTAGTTTTTGACTTTCAATAAGTGATGTCACATCCTATTTTGAATAAAAATATTTGAATTTGAATATCTATATATTACCAACGTACAACGAACAACAACGGAAGTTAAAGTTTGAAGTGCTGATATTTCAAACCACAACGATTCTAAAGATGTCAACTTTAATAAACTCCCACATCATGTTAATGAATTTCCGTTAAATAAATTTAAGCTTAATTTTAGTGAAATTTTAATGAAGAAAGCGTATTATAAAATATAGGACGATAACAATGTATGGATACTCTGAAAACTGTAAAGGGGGGATAAAACTTGAAGATTTTTTTTAACTTAGATTAAGGATTGGTCTTCCCAGCTCTCCAACTAGAGACCGCACTACCTAACAATAGCTTTTTTATTACAGCAACTATTAGATGCTTGTGTGCGTGGCATCTTGATACTCAATGGCATCTTTCAAATTTTGTAACATACGCTTCGTGTTATTTTACACTAGCTGACCCGACAGACGTTGTTCTGTCAATAAACGGTTCGAGAGATATGGTAAATGCGTGGGTGAGTGCGTGGGTGGGATCGTGACACGACAAACTATATATGTAAACCTTCCTTGAGCTTCAACGAATCTATTACAAAAGATTTCATTGAGATCGGACGAATAGTTTAGGAGTTATTAGGGAACATACAAACATACATTCTCTTTTATTGATTGAAATTAATAAAATACAAAATTCTTGTAGTATTATTTTTACAAAGCTTTTCTACGCAGCCCGAAACAATGGAAACAAAAATCGTTTCAATTATTAGCAAAGTTTAACAAAACATGTGGCACGTCAACGTCACAAATAGTTCGAGACTGGCTCGAGTACGCCCACTTGGGCGTAGTATTAGTTGCCGCACTTTGCGACTACGCCTGCGGTATCTAGTTGGAGCACAGCGGAGACCAATCCTTTATCTAAGAAAATTTCATTTCATTTCACTTCGAAGAGCAATGTATTGTTTCGCTATCATTTTTAGAGTGCAGTTGCCACATCTAATATATTGAGTAAATAAACTTGTCCCAATCACTTGCCGAGTTCTTAAACCAATGGCTAACAAAGTTAAATAAAACTTTTTACTGTGGCAAACTTTTTGGAGTGTTATTTAATGTATAAGTTTTATTTTCTTTCCTTTCAGACAATTCAATTTTAATTAATGTAGTTTATTATTAATTTACCATTAGGAGGCTACTTTGCACAGGATGCCGGCTAGATTAAGGCTACCACAACGGTGTCTATTTTTGCCGAATAGCACTAATGTGTAAGCATTATTGTGTTTCGGTCTGAATGTCGCCGTAGGTAGTGAAATTACTGGGCAAACGAGACTTAACACCTTCGGCCGTTCCCAATATTCAGTCTATCTCTAACTTGAGATAAAAATCGTAACTATCGTTACCTTTCTGTCCCAATAAACTTATCGACGGTAGCTCACCTTATCCGTACACGCTGTCTGACAATGGGACGACGTATAGCTTACCAGCAGCGATAGAAGTTTGTATGAAATGCAATTCACGCGTCCCAATATAAGGTATTAAGAATGACTTATCGGGTATATTGGGACAGCTTCAGATTATTGACAGCTAATTACTGACAGAAGAAGGTAGTAATTTATCTCTATCTGTAGATAGTATATTCGGAACGGCAATAAGTCTCAAAGAGTCGAACGTAATTCAAGTGCAGCTAAGAATTTTTGGTTTTTCAAAAATCCTGAGTGGTAACTTTTACTGTAACCGATTTTGATTTACAAATCGTAAACAGCCAGCCACCTTTGATATTTGCTCCTTAGAATTTTGATAATTAAATCTTTAATTAAACTAAAGGCTAAAACACACATTGACAAATAAAATTGGTCATGCATTATCGAGCCGTCTATAAAAGACATTTTTAAGTCTTTTTCCGTCTATAATAGGCATTTAGTTTCTCAAAATTTATTTCTTTACAATTCTTTTTTATGTCATTTCTAACGCTACCACCGCTTCAGAAACTAAAGCTCTGTTCAAACTGAGGCGAATAACGCGCGGGACGCGTGACGGAAGTCGCTCGCGCCGATTGTGTCAGCTAACTTGTATGGACGTGTTCAATTTGACGCGAGTAGTCGCTCAAGTTGAAGCGAAACAAGAGCGGGACGCGCGACGGGATTGTTTGATCTCACAATGCATGATGTTTCTCCACTGAAGAACCAAAAATAACACGCGGGAAGTCGCGTCAGTTTGAGAGGCTAAGCGAGCGAGCGAATTTACTCTAATATGCGACCCGCGCCCTGCGCGTTATTCGCCTCAGTTTGAACAGAGCTTAAGGACCGAAACACATAACCAATGATTTAGTTTGTTTCTATCACTCTTGCAAACAACATGCGTAACCCGGAAGCAGTTTTCAAATTAAAATGTCTGACGTTGACATTGTTTTTCGTCTATTTTTAATGCTTTGTATACTCGAGAAAAGTACTCGCCATCGGGATTCATAGCCTTATTAAATGGATGTATCCAGTATCTTCTATGTCAACAAATATGCAATAAGTTTCTTACGACGATCCGTGCCAGGGACACGTCCATTCACAATAAGAAATCACGAGGAACTGGCTACCCTACCATACGATAGTAAAACGCTCTTTTTCGCGACGCCGCAACGCCGATACGCAAACTGCCGACATCAGCGGCACAGTGCCGCAACGCGGTAGCGTGTTTCGGCCCAAATTGCACTCTGAGAGACTAGAAGCGGCGCAAGAAACTATCCGACCATTCTTTTTTTTTTTAATAAAATATACAATATTGTACAGTCATTGCTATTGCTATAAATCATAATCTAGTCCCAGGCTATCTGATCACTTATTATATTCAGCTGTGGAGTAAAAGGATTTACGACAGAGACATTTTTTAATAAAACATTTAAATTTCTGTGACTTTATTGTAGAAGTGTATACCCTTAAAGCTATTATGAATCTTATGAAGCCTACTAGAATTAGTTACAAGCAATCCCTTATTTCTAGTGTTATAATAATGAAAATCACTATTAAGAGCAAAAAGGTGTCGATTTTTGTGAACATATATTAAATTTTCATAAATGTACTGACAATGAACAGTCATAATATTTATTTCTTTAAATTTTTCTTTGAGAGACTGTCTATAACCAAGCTGATATATAGCACGAACAGCTCTCTTTTGCAGTGCAAACACTATATCAATGTCAGCAGCATGACCCCATAGTAATATACCGTACGTCATGATGCTGTGAAAATAACTAAAGTACACTAATCTATCGGTCACAACATTCGTGTACTCTCTAATCTTTCTAACGGCATGTGCCGCAGAGCTGAGTCTATCTGCTAGTTATTTTGCCCACCGCCCACTTTGAGAATATGTTTTTTTCTAGAGTATTTTCGTGTATTCTTTTGCCTTTTTAGACTATATTTTTTAATCTACCCACGCCCCATCTGCACCATCTCAATGCCACCTAATTTTCTCTGGGTCTTTTACTGCCCCCCCGAAAGTCTCAAACGCCCACAAGGGGGCGTTATCGCCCACGTTGAGAACGTATGAATTAACGTGATATATATATAACCCCAGAAGAACGTAGTATCCACGAGTTCCAATTTCTGGTCATTTATAAGTACGTTGGTTTGTACCTCAGCTGTGTTTAGTGTAATGAACCGTAAATATTTTGTTATTTTACTGTTTAACCACATAAATGCTGGTACCTTACATACTAATGCTTACACGTTACTGCTTCACGGCAGAAATAGGCGCCGCTGTGGTACCCATAATGTAGCCGGCATCCTGTGCAAAGGAGCCTCCCACTGGAGGACTTCTATTCGTCAATGACAGATTGGCTAGCTTGCGTTCGATGGCTTTGATCCTCTTTTTTCTTAGGCTACCAGGTCTTTCCTCATGTAAGGGTTGAAATTCCTTCACAGTGGCGTATTCAGATAATTGTTTTGGAAACTTCTCTTTTAATGAGGTGAATTTTAAGTTTACGCACAGATCTTTAGCGAAATTTAATAATTTAACTTCCATGATGTATAAAAGGTCTTTAGAAATTATTTTCATTACTCATACTCGAAAAGTAATGTTGTCTTGATCCTATTATTGGGTGGAAAATGCTGCTTCCCTCCACAGAGAGGGAAAAACTCATACAAATTACTTCCCACCTAAGGGATAATGAACTTCAAAAATAGAACTGCTTTCAGCTGTGAAGAGTTTTATGTAAAAAACAACTAATTAAAAAAAATTGGTTAACAATCTACTATTCCTTAACAATCCAAATTATTCAAAATTGCATAACGTTAATGTTTAAGTTTTCACTTGTTGTACTCCCGGAGTGCAACCCGTATTTTTTTCACATCTGTATTGAAAAACGTGTGATACACGGGTGTGTAAGTTAAGTGACATTAATAACTAAGTTAATGGTAGCTGGCTTGCAATAACCTACTTTCCACCCTTGTACAATGTACTATTACATTTTTTTTTGTATAACTTGATGCATCAAATTAATAAAATATATATCGTGAGTACCCGTCGTAACAATTACAACGTAATATAATTTTAACAATTATTGCTTCACTTTTTCTGCACTTCTTCTCAATCGGAACTTCCTCTGTACCTGGTTTCAATCTTAAAAATGGTTATGGTAAATATTTTTATGTTTTATTTTATGACAGAAAGGGACAAGACGAGCAGGACGTTCGGCTGATGGTTATTAATACGCCCTGCCCATTACAATTCAAAGCCACTCAGGATTCTTGAAAAACCCAAAGACTTTGAGAGGCAATACAATTGCGCTCGTCATCTTGAGAAATAAGATGTCAAGTCTCATTTGCCCAGTAATTTCACTAGCTACGGCGCCCTTCAGACCGAAACACAGTAATGCTTACACATTACTACTTCACGGCAGAAATAGGCACCGTTGTGGTTCCCATTATCTAGCCGGCATCCTGTGCAAAGGAGCTCCCCAATGGTAAAATTATATGAAGTATTTTTTTTTTACCTATTTTCATTTTTTTTTATAAAATCTAGAAAATTTGCTTAGTAACTTCTGCAAGGCAAGCGTCCTTTGTTTTCGCAAAAGTGGTTGCTTATATGTTTACTTCAAAAGCGTTCTTATATGGACGTTTCTAGGTTGACTTTCGATTCGAAGGTTCTCACCCTTTTTCCCCTTTCAACTATTTCTAGATGGGTATAGAAATAGTTAACCCTACCCTAGCATGTGTTCATTAATTTAAAAACTAATACTTACTAGGCTATATCTACATGAACTACTTATAATTCTCCACCATCTTGTAAAGAGTGTATCAATCGGCCATTTTTTTTTAAACTTCCGAGGAATGCTTTCTCAAGGGGTTTCTTAATGGAATTTTCAATTTTTGAAGCGAAAACTTCTATAGCGGCTTAGAGCTTTTTTCTTGCGCTGGGTATATAATGTTAAACTCGCGTCAGGACACGTGACCTGATCGAAAATTCGTAAGACTGTCGATGAAATTATGGATGAAAGTTGATTTTTCTGAGAGATAAACTTATTAATGTAATATAATTGTATTAGTTCTGAAGTGTTAAAGTTTTTATGTAATATAAATTGTCATTGTTGTTAACGATAGCGCAATAAATGATACTTAACCACATATATGCTGATAAATAAAGTAATTCGTGCAAAATTATTTTCTAACCATTCCAAAATATTCTGCCGGCACTCCCGGAGTACAACCCATATGTTTCTGTCTCATGAACGAGACTTCTGTTTATGAGATTCAATCTTACACTAAGAATGGCAGTTTATCACAAAATTTTCAGTTTTTGTTTTTTTTTTTTTATTAAATAGGAGGATAAACGACCGTACGGTTCACCTGGTGTTAAGTGATCACCGCCACCCACATTCTCTTGCAACACCAGAGGAATCACAAGAGCGTTGCCGACCTTTAAGGAAGGTGTACGCGCTTTTTTTGAAGGTACCCATGTCGTATCGTCCCGGAAACACCGCATAAGGAAGCTCATTCCACAGTACGTGGAAGAAAGTTCCTTGAAAACCGCACTGTGGAGGACCGCCACACATCCAGATGGTGGGGATGATATCCTAACTTATGGCGTGTCGTGCGGAGGTGGACTTCAGTGACTTTAATCCTTTAAAAGCTGGTGTTCTCTTTTAAAGGGTACTCGCTGTACGGTTTTATATGATAATTGATGATAAACTGATAAAATAAAATGTGTTAAATGAACTAAGAAGCAGATTTACAGTTTGATATATTGCTTGATTGATACGCGGCGAATCACTGTACGATAGATCGCGCAAAGTGCTGTTTTACTAAATACTTGTAATATATTAAGTTTTATATTGAAATAAAACCTAAATTACTGGTTTTTACGAGTTTGCTAGTATAAACGTGTTAATCCAAGGAAAATACTAACTCTGTTATGACTTTTACTAATTATATTACATTTAAGACAGCAAGCGTGGCAAAAATGTTGGTCTCAGTGAGTCATACATCTTTGTGCCGTTTGGTATTGAGACACATGGCCCGTGGGGCCCAGAGGCGTGGAGAATGTTCAAAATACTATCTTCGCGCCTCAATAAGGCTACTGGAAACTCAAGCGTTGGCAGCTTTTTCGGTCAACGGATCATCCTAGCTATACAGCGCGGAAATGCTGCCAGTATTCTTGATACGCTTCCACGTAATGATAGTTTAAATTTTATGTAGTCGTAGTATTGTAAATATAGTTATAAGAATTGTTTCATTATACAGTATATTACTACAAACACTTATTATATTCTCATGTATTATCTCTCTATATTAAACATGTGTACCTTTTTATCTAAGTGCAAAAAGCACAATTTCGCTTGCAACTTAATATCTACATAAGTTAAACAATCACTAATAACTTATGGCTTGCGTGAGAGTAATGACATTAAAAAAAAAACAAGACATATGCGTAATTGTAAGTGTGCTTTGTGCGTCTAGACGTTACGGTCTGGCGCGTGAGAAAAATGCTCTCAGAAGTGGGATTGAATCAATAGATGTACGGAAACGTACGACCCTATTTCGTGCGTCAAGAGGTCATTCACTGGTTGCCTGTCGGTTGCCAGCTCAGGTCAAAGGTAACCGTGTTCACTTCCGCTAAATGCTTTTCTCTCTTTAAATGTATGAACATCTTCACTGTTAAGTTGTTTTTCTTGTACTTTTTATTTTTATGCTTATCAAAATGACGCTCATTATGTTATTCTTTTTTTATGACAATAAGGGACCACGAGCAGGACGTTCAGCTGATCTGGATGGTAATTGATACGCCCTGCTCATTACAATGCAGTGCCACTCAGGATTCTTGAAAACCCTAAAAACTCTGAGCGGCACTACAACTGCGCTCATCACCTTGAGACATAAAATGTTAAGTCTCATTTGCCCATTAATTTCACTAGCTACGGCGCCCTTCAGATCGAAACACAGTAATGCTTACATATTACTGCTTCACGGCAGAAATAGGCGCCGTTGTGGTACCCATAATCTAGCCGGCTTCCTGTGCAAAGTACCCTCCGACTGGTAAAAAATACTAGCAGCATTTCCGCGTTGGATAGCTAGGCTGATCTTAAATTAAATAGATATTAAATTGTTTCAAATACTATTAAAATCCGGAAGACCGCAGTGTTGGTAGGTCCCCCACAATATGCACCGATGATCGGGACAAGGTCGCCGGAATAGGTTGGATGAGGGCAGCGCAGGGCCGACCATCATAGCGATCTTTGGGAGAGGCCTTTATCCAGCTGTAGACATCTACCGGCTGAAATGATAAATACTACTACCATTGCTAATCTTGCACACAAATATTCATATCAACGGTTAATATATCCAGGCTGTGTTCAGAGGAATTGTTCAGGTACCACCAGCCGAACCACCATTACGTCACAAAGCGAAAGGCGAAAGTTTTGCGGGAAACTTCTTGCATCGCACAACCACTTCGTGGAAGTCATTACCGGCTGTAGTTTTCTCGAACCGATACGACTTAGGGACGTTTAAGCTCAGAGCATACTCCCAACTAAAGAGTACTTCAAGTACCCCACATTAGAATCAGTTTGTTCCAAAAAAACTGTCATGCTGTTTGTAAAAATATTAAATAAATTACCAATTAGTTTTAAACCTCAAGCTCCGCACGTTCGAACAGTGCGTCCTACCCGTAATGATTTATGAAGGAACTCTAGGAAGTGGAAGTCGGGCCATGTTTGTCGTAGGTCCGATGGAAGATGGGGTAAAAAGTTGTTGGAGTGGAGACCACGAAAGGGGTTCAGGAATATTGGGAGACGATTTGATGCGAGCGGCTGGGAAGGACTGGATGCGGAAAACTCCGCATAAAATGGTCTAAAATGCAAGAAAGACTCAGCATTGGGTAGATCAAGGTTGAAAAGAAATTACCAAAAGAAATAAGAGATTTCCACTTATATAGTCACTCATCACGATATCTCTGGAACCATTAGAGCTAAAGACTTATTTGGTAGGAATATTATTTTCACCGAGTAGAGGTCAGCTAAGAACGGATTTTCCAAAATTCCATCTGCAAGAGTTTTTTTTAAATTATGAACAGAACAACGTCTGTCGGGTGTGCTAGTAATAATATAACACGAAACCACTGAAATAATTGCATGTCTGTCAAGACGAAACATGTGCCTACTCTTATATTTGTAACAACTTTACTTGAATGTTGCTGGAAAATAAAGAACTTTGACTTTGTCTTTGAAAAAATGGCTGGTGTGACGCATATGGGTGATTGCCACTTCACATCACTTGAATCTGTTGCCCGTTGGCCGGTTTAAAAAAAAAACTCAAAGTAAATGCCCGTTAAGGCTGGAAAATGTTAAGAATAATAAGTAGGTAGTTAAGTTTGTGGTGAATGGTTTAATTGTGAAGCGTAATTGCCTCCGGTCCGTTTTGGCTTGATAAACGAAATCTGTCTAGGTCATTCGTCAGACTGACTTAAGGCTGACGCACACGAATTCGCAACGCGCCGCATACGGAATTGATGATACAAGTTGCTTTCTTACTCAAGATGTACATCCACATACAGCACCCTTCGGAACGAAACACAATTAAATTTACACACTACTGCTGCTTCACGGCAGAAATAGGCGCCATTGTGGTACCTACAATCTAGTCGGCTGGCATCCTGTGCAAAGGAGCTTCCCACTGGTAAAATTAACCGAGTTGTAGGCGTAACAAGTTTATAAGTAAATATAAGCTCACTTCCCGACTTTTTCTGCCGTTTTCTTCAGGTTGTAAGTAATGTTTTGTGAACTTGGTTGTTGCTTCCTAGGTATAAAATAAAATATCCATTGGCGCCTGGAGGCGAACGACTTCTTCGCCACTACAGATATCTCAAAAATGCATGAATATTATACATGACTCATCTCACTTAGCTAGTAGAGCTAATTTAGGATGTTATGAGTTTTTCTTGAGTGCTTATTCCGCCTGAACGTCACCTGAAGATTCCTCGTGTAGAGGCGGCGCGTGTTGAATTGGTGAAAGACAAGTCTAAGCGGAATTAACACTGAAGAAAATTCATAACACTTAGATAAGTAAGGCGTGCATATTTTTTTTTGAAAAAATATTATATATCTTTATATATCTTTATATATATATATATATATATATTTCTTTTGTGCGTCTGTTGCAACTGAACTCCTCCTAAGTGGTTGGATCGATTTTAATGAAACTTTCTGTAAGTCTTCAGGTGGATTCGAGAATGGTTTAGATTCACAATTGAACTACCTCCTAAACGGCTGGACCAATTTTGATGATTTTTTTGTGTGTTCCAGTGAATTTGAGATAGGTTTAGATTCTCAATCCCATCCACATAATATAATTCTCCTGCTCGTATGTTAGTTAACTCCTTCTAACGGCTGGACCAATCTAACTCAATTACGATGCCACTAAAAATGGATTTTGGATTGAATCGTAAGCGGCTCTGCATTGCAATGGGCATGGCACTATGTCTTACCATCTGGTGACAGTTTTGGCCGTCATGTCACTTTTTCTCATAAAAAATTCTCATGTACGTATAAATTAAAATAACTATGGTATTTATAATGGGGTTTGGTATATACATATAAATATACCGTTGGGGCAGTAAAGTCCTCGAATGGCGACAACGTACCGGAAGACGCAGTGTTGGTAGACCCCCCACAAGATGGTCCGACGAACTGGTCAAGATCGTCGGTATACTTTGGATGAGGGCAGAGCAGGATCGATCGTCGTGGAAATCTTTGGAGGAGGCCTTTGTCCATCAGTGGATGTCATCCTTCTTTGTTCCAGCTGATGATGTTAATGATGACGGTATATTCTTGCTGAAACTGACTTCGTACATACCTACGTATTGCTTATAAAAAATTTGTTTCTCAAAACTTTAATAACTTTATATTAAATGAAGATATCGCAATCAATTTTTATATTAAAGATATAATATTTTTTTTAGATAAGGGCCTAGTGTCTAAGGAATAAAACTTAGAAGACTCAATTGAATCTATCGCTTACACAAATAAAAATTGAAAACATAATTTTAGGAACGATTCGGGACCTCTCGCGTTCCGTGCGAGTGCTCTGCCAACTGAGCTAACCTTTCGAGTGACGTATCGTCATTAAATCTTGTATGCTTTGTTCAACTCTCCTTTACAGTTGATTTTGTTTGACCTGCTTAAGCCCAATATTTGCATAATTGACTTGAGATGTCGCTCTTGTAAATCTAAACAATTGTGTTTTTAAAGTAATAACCCTCACTTCTAGGATTTATACACAAATAAAATTTGAAAATCTATCGCTTATCTTTAAACCTCTTTCATTATTTATAAAGCTTGCGTGCCGAAGCGTACTAATGTAAACCTGGATTAAGTCCGCCATTTTCTCTACGTTCACCAGATACCGTTGCGAAACAATTGTTTTATACGTGTAATTGAAACGTCTCTCAAACAACAAGAGCGTACTCTTGATCGTTTTGTACTCAGCTGAGCATTAACTAGCTTATAAGCTGAAACAATTCATAATATAAACGTAAATAACCCTCAGTATATATTTATAACCAGCTTTTACCCGCGACTTCGTCCGCATATCCTACCAGTATAACCATATTATAAGTTTTTGTTCCAATTTTTATATTCTAGGAAACAAGATCAAAATGGATTTTATTATAACAAATTTTAATATGACCCACTAAAAATTCCCAAACTTGCTAACATCTTAATAATTAACTGTAAAATTTAATAGAAAATATTAGAGAACTTTAAGAGAAACAATTTATACACCTCACTCACCCTCTCCTCCTCTCACAATTCCAATATTATATAAAAAAATCATATCTTACGCGCACACGCACACTTGCACCCTCTTCTATACGCTCTGGCACACTCACACACCCATTTATATATTACTTATTATATCTAATATATAAAATTCTCGTGTCATGATGTTAAACTTTGAACTCCTCCGAAACGGCTTGACCGATTCTCATGAAATTTTAAGTGCATATTGGGTAGGTCTGAGAATCGGACAACATCTATTTT
>CATIXQ010000005.1:20364534-20398516 GCA_949711755.1 Leptidea juvernica | reverse complement strand
GCTACGGCGCCCTTCAGACCGAAACACAGTAATGCTTACACATTACTGCTTCACGGCAGAAATAGGCACCGTTGTGGTTCCCATAATCTAGCCGGCATCCTGTGCAAAGGAGCTCCTCAATGGTAAAATTATTTGAAGTATTTATTTTTTTTACCTATTTTAATTTTTTTTTATAAAATCTAGAAAATTTGCTTAGTAACTTCTGCAAGGCAAGCGTCCTTTGTTTTCGCAAAAGTGGTTGCTTATATGTTTACTTCAAAAGCGTTCTTATATGGACGTTTCTAGGTTGACTTTCGATTCGAAGGTTCTCACCCTTTTTCCCCTTTCAACTATTTCTAGATGGGTATAGAAATAGTTAACCCTTCCCTAGCATGTGTTCATTAATTTAAAAACTAATACTTACTAGGCTATATCTACATGAACTACTTATAATTCTCCACCATCTTGTAAAGAGTGTATCAATCGGCCATTTTTTTTTAAACTTCCGAGGAATGCTTTCTCAAGGGGTTTCTTAATGGAATTTTCAATTTTTGAAGCGAAAACTTCTATAGCGGCTTAGAGCTTTTTTCTTGCGCTGGGTATATAATGTTAAACTCGCGTCAGGACACGTGACCTGATCGAAAATTCGTAAGACTGTCGATGAAATTATGGATGAAAGTTGATTTTTCTGAGAGATAAACTTATTAATGTAATATAATTGTATTAGTTCTGAAGTGTTAAAGTTTTTATGTAATATAAATTGTCATTGTTGTTAACGATAGCGCAATAAATGATACTTAACCACATATATGCTGATAAATAAAGTAATTCGTGCGAAATTATTTTCTAACCATTCCAAAATATTCTGCCGGCACTCCCGGAGTACAACCCATATGTTTCTGTCTCATGCACGAGACTACTGTTTATGAGATTCAATCTTACACTAAGAATGGCAGTTTATCACAAAATTTTCAGTTTTTGTTTTTTTTTTTATTAAATAGGAGGACAAACGACCGTACGGTTCACCTGGTGTTAAGTGATCACCGCCACCCACATTCTCTTGCAACACCAGAGGAATCACAAGAGCGTTGCCGACCTTTAAGGAAGGTGTACGCGCTTTTTTTGAAGGTACCCATGTCGTATCGTCCCGGAAACACCGCATAAGGAAGCTCATTCCACAGTACGTGGAAGAAAGTTCCTTGAAAACCGCACTGTGGAGGACCGCCACACATCCAGATGGTGGGGATGATATCCTAACTTGTGGCGTGTCGTGCGGAGGTGGACTTCAGTGACTTTAATCCTTTAAAAGCTGGTGTTCTCTTTTAAAGGGTACTCGCTGTACGGTTTTATATGATAATTGATGATAAACTGATAAAATAAAATGTGTTTAATGAACTAAGAAGCAGATTTACAGTTTGATATATTGCTTGATTGATACGCGGCGAATCACTGTACGATAGATCGCGCAAAGTGCTGTTTTACTAAATACTTGTAATATATTAAGTTTTATATTGAAATAAAACCTAAATTACTGGTTTTTACGAGTTTGCTAGTATAAACGTGTTAATCCAAGGAAAATACTAACTCTGTTATGACTTTTACTAATTATATTACATTTAAGACAGCAAGCGTGGCAAAAATGTTGGTCTCAGTGAGTCATACATCTTTGTGCCGTTTGGTATTGAGACACATGGCCCGTGGGGCCCAGAGGCGTGGAGAATGTTCAAAATACTATCTTCGCGCCTCAATAAGGCTACTGGAAACTCAAGCGTTGGCAGCTATTTCGGTCAACGGATCATCCTAGCTATACAGCGCGGAAATGCTGCCAGTATTCTTGATACGCTTCCACGTAATGATAGTTTAAATTTTATGTAGTCATAGTATTGTAAATATAGTTATAAGAATTGTTTCAATAATGAAACTATATTGTCACAGTATATTACTACAAACACTTATTATATTCTCATGTATTATCTCTCTATATTAAACATGTGTACCTTTTTATCTAAGTGCAAAAAGCACAATTTCGCTTGCAACTTAATATCTACATAAGTTAAACAATCATTAATAACTTATGGCTTGCGTGAGAGTAATGACATTAAAAAAAAAACAAGACATATGCGTAATTGTAAGTGTGCTTTGTGCGTCTAGACGTTACGGTCTGGCGCGTGAGAAAAATGCTCTCAGAAGTGGGATTGAATCAATAGATGTACGGAAACGTACGACCCTATTTCGTGCGTCAAGAGGTCATTCACTGGTTGCCTGTCGGTTGCCAGCTCAGGTCAAAGGTAACCGTGTTCACTTCCGCTAAATGCTTTTCTCTCTTTAAATGTATGAACATCTTCACTGTTAAGTTGTTTTTCTTGTACTTTTTATTTTTATGCTTATCAAAATGACGCTCATTATGTTATTCTTTTTTTATGACAATAAGGGACCACGAGCAGGACGTTCAGCTGATCTGGACGGTAATTGATACGCCCTGCTCATTACAATGCAGTGCCACTCAGGATTCTTGAAAACCCTAAAAACTCTGAGCGGCACTACAACTGCGCTCATCACCTTGAGACATAAAATGTTAAGTCTCATTTGCCCATTAATTTCACTAGCTACGGCGCCCTTCAGATCGAAACACAGTAATGCTTACATATTACTGCTTCACGGCAGAAATAGGCGCCGTTGTGGTACCCATAATCTAGCCGGCTTCCTGTGCAAAGTACCCTCCGACTGGTAAAAAATATTAGCAGCATTTCCGCGTTGGATAGCTAGGCTGATCTTAAATTAAATAGATATTAAATTGTTTCAAATACTATTAAAATCCGGAAGACCGCAGTGTTGGTAGGTCCCCCACAATATGCACCGATGATCGGGACAAGGTCGCCGGAATAGGTTGGATGAGGGCAGCGCAGGGCCGACCATCATAGCGATCTTTGGGAGAGGCCTTTATCCAGCTGTAGACATCTACCGGCTGAAATGATAAATACTACTACCATTGCTAATCTTGCACACAAATATTCATATCAACGGTTAATATATCCAGGCTGTGTTCAGAGGAATTGTTCAGGTACCACCAGCCGAACCACCATTACGTCACAAAGCGAAAGGCGAAAGTTTTGAGGGAAACTTCTTGCATCGCACAACCACTTCGTGGAAGTCATTACCGGCTGTAGTTTTCTCGAACCGATACGACTTAGGGACGTTTAAGCTCAGAGCATACTCCCAACTAAAGAGTACTTCAAGTACCCCACATTAGAATCAGTTTGTTCCAAAAAAACTGTCATGCTGTTTGTAAAAATATTAAATAAATTACCAATTAGTTTTAAACCTCAAGCTCCGCACGTTCGAACAGTGCGTCCTACCCGTAATGATTTATGAAGGAACTCTAGGAAGTGGAAGTCGGGCCATGTTTGTCGTAGGTCCGATGGAAGATGGGGTAAAAAGTTGTTGGAGTGGAGACCACGAAAGGGGTTCAGGAATATTGGGAGACGATTTGATGCGAGCGGCTGGGAAGGACTGGATGCGGAAAACTCCGCATAAAATGGTCTAAAATGCAAGAAAGACTCAGTATTGGGTAGATCAAGGTTGAAAAAGAAATTACCAAAAGAAATAAGAGAGGAGACAGTATTAAATTGATTTAAATTGTTAACACTACTAAAAAAATATTGTTTTTACTCAATAAACGAATATTATCAAACGAAGTGGTAACTGGCACCAATATTATTTTTAATGCTATAATTTTTTGTGATTATTTTAACTACATTATCCCTTAAAATTTCATTAATTTTCGTAATTGTATATGGTAGGGTCTTTTAGGTATAGCTTTACGTTGGTCAATTTAAATGTAAAAGCAATTATTGATTGTGTTAGCTTATCTATATGAATATAAGAGATTTCCACTTATATAGTCACTCATCACGATATCTCTGGAACCATTAGAGCTAAAGACTTATTTGGTAGGAATATTATTTTCACCGAGTAGAGGTCAGCTAAGAACGGATTTTCCAAAATTCCATCTGCAAGAGTTTTTTTTAAATTATGAACAGAACAACGTCTGTCGGGTGAGCTAGTAATAATATAACACGAAACCACTGAAATAATTGCATGTCTGTCAAGACGAAACATGTGCCTACTCTTATATTTGTAACAACTTTACTTGAATGTTGCTGGAAAATAAAGAACTTTGACTTTGTCTTTGAAAAAATGGCTGGTGTGACGCATATGGGTGATTGCCACTTCACATCACTTGAATCTGTTGCCCGTTGGCCGGTTTAAAAAAAAAACTCAAAGTAAATGCCCGTTAAGGCTGGAAAATGTTAAGAATAATAAGTAGGTAGTTAAGTTTGTGGTGAATGGTTTAATTGTGAAGCGTAATTGCCTCCGGTCCGTTTTGGCTTGATAAACGAAATCTGTCTAGGTCATTCGTCAGACTGACTTAAGGCTGACGCACACGAATTCGCAACGCGCCGCATACGGAATTGATGATACAAGTTGCTTTCTTACTCAAGATGTACATCCACATACAGCACCCTTCGGAACGAAACACAATTAAATTTACACACTACTGCTGCTTCACGGCAGAAATAGGCGCCATTGTGGTACCTACAATCTAGTCGGCTGGCATCCTGTGCAAAGGAGCTTCCCACTGGTAAAATTAACCGAGTTGTAGGCGTAACAAGTTTATAAGTAAATATAAGCTCACTTCCCGACTTTTTCTGCCGTTTTCTTCAGGTTGTAAGTAATGTTTTGTGAACTTGGTTGTTGCTTCCTAGGTATAAAATAAACTATCCATTGGCGCCTGGAGGCGAACGACTTCTTCGCCACTACAGATATCTCAAAAATGCATGAATATTATACATGACTCATCTCACTTAGCTAGTAGAGCTAATTTAGGATGTTATGAGTTTTTCTTGAGTGCTTATTCCGCCTGAACGTCACCTGAAGATTCCTCGTGTAGAGGCGACGCGTGTTGAATTGGTGAAAGACAAGTCTAAGCGGAATTAACACTGAAGAAAATTCATAACACTTAGATAAGTAAGGCGTGCATATTTTTTTTTGAAAAAATATTATATATCTTTATATATCTTTATATATATATATATATATATATTTCTTTTGTGCGTCTGTTGCAACTGAACTCCTCCTAAGTGGTTGGATCGATTTTAATGAAACTTTCTGTAAGTCTTCAGGTGGATTCGAGAATGGTTTAGATTCACAATTGAACTACCTCCTAAACGGCTGGACCAATTTTGATGATTTTTTTGTGTGTTCCAGTGAATTTGAGATAGGTTTAGATTCTCAATCCCATCCACATAATATAATTCTCCTGCTCGTATGTTAGTTAACTCCTCCTAACGGCTGGACCGATCTAACTCAATTACGATGCCACTAAAAATGGATTTTGGATTGAATCGTAAGCGGCTCTGCATTGCAATGGGCATGGCACTATGTCTTACCATCTGGTGACAGTTTTGGCCGTCATGTCACTTTTTCTCATAAAAAATTCTCATGTACGTATAAATTAAAATAACTATGGTATTTATAATGGGGTTTCGTATATACATATAAATATACCGTTGGGGCAGTAAAGTCCTCGAATGGCGACAACGTACCGGAAGACGCAGTGTTGGTAGACCCCCCACAAGATGGTCCGACGAACTGGTCAAGATCGTCGGTATACTTTGGATGAGGGCAGAGCAGGATCGATCGTCGTGGAAATCTTTGGAGGAGGCCTTTGTTCATCTTCATTGTCATCCTTCTTTGTTCCAGCTGATGATGTTAATGATGACGGTATATTCTTGCTGAAACTGACTTCGTACATACCTACGTATTGCTTATAAAAAAATTGTTTCTCAAAACTTTAATAACTTTATATTAAATGAAGATATCGCAATCAATTTTTATATTAAAGATATAATATTTTTTTTAGATAAGGGCCTAGTGTCTAAGGAATAAAACTTAGAAGACTCAATTGATCTATTGTAAATCTAAACAATTGTGTTTTTAAAGTAATAACCCTCACTTCTAGGATTTATACACAAATAAAATTTGAAAATCTATCGCTTATCTTTAAACCTCTTTCATTATTTATAAAGCTTGCGTGCCGAAGCGTACTAATGTAAACCTGGCTTAAGTCCGCCATTTTCTCTACGTTCACCAGATACCGTTGCGAAACAATTGTTTTATACGTGTAATTGAAACGTCTCTCAAACAACAAGAGCGTACTTTTGATCGTTTTGTACTCAGCTGAGCATTAACTAGCTTATAAGCTGAAACAATTCATAATATAAACGTAAATAACCCTCAGTATATATTTATAACCAGCTTTTACCCGCGACTTCGTCCGCATATCCTACCAGTATAACCATATTATAAGTTTTTGTTCCAATTTTTATATTCTAGGAAACAAGATCAAAATGGATTTTATTATAACAAATTTTAATATGACCCACTAAAAATTCCCAAACTTGCTAACATCTTAATAATTAACTGTAAAATTTAATAGAAAATATTAGAGAACTTTAAGAGAAACAATTTATACACCTCACTCACCCTCTCCTCCTCTCACAATTCCAATATTATATAAAAAAATCATATCTTACGCGCACACGCACACTTGCACCCTCTTCTATACGCTCTGGCACACTCACACACCCATTAATATATTACTTATTATATCTAATATATAAAATTCTCGTGTCATGGTGTTAAACTTTGAACTCCTCCGAAACGGCTTGACCGATTCTCATGAAATTTTAAGTGCATATTGGGTAGGTCTGAGAATCGGACAACATCTATTTTCATCCTCCTAAATGTTAAGGGTGGTCCACACGATTTTTTTTTTAATTTTTTTTGACATTTTTTTTAAATTTGTTTGATTATGAGTCAGCATTAAAAAATACATGCAATTTCAAATTTTCACACATCTACGATCAACAGTTACTTTTGTATCGCGATTTTAATATCGGCAATACAACGTTTGCTGGGTCAGCTAGTAATATATAAAATACCTAAATAGTTATTAAAAACAAAGCCTTTTCCCCATAATTTCATTATTGAAGGCTTTATGTCAGTGGGTAAAAGTGGAATCCTGGTGATCAGGTTATCTTCCAAAGACACCAGCGATCCACAACGTTTGTGTATATTGTTGTATCACTTTGCATATATTGTAATTGAAATGATTTGTAAATTTAATTGTAAATAAGAACTTGTAAAGCCATTCTGTTTTGAAAAGAGCAATTTTAGAGTTTCTTGCTCGTTCTTCTCTAAGGAAATCTGCCTTCCGAACGAGGTGTATAAAAAAATAACCTATTTAAAGTGTTATGCAATTTACCTACGAAATAAACTATTTTTGATTTGATTTGATCCTTCAGACAAACTGTTCAAACAGTTTTGCGGGGATATGTTAGCTTAAGATTGTTTCTGTAAATGCTTAAAAGTATACATAAATTATAAGACTATGGAATGAGATCCTTGCACGGTATATCTAGAACAATACTATATGGGTACCTTGAAAAAATGATTTACACCTACTTAAAAGCCTGCTACATCCTTGTGATTGTTCTGGTATTGCAGGAAAATATATTATTTTTAACATGAGGTAACCCATTCCGTTTGCCCCCTCTTATATTAAAAAAATTTTTAACAAAATAACAACCGCCTTCAAAAACACAATTCCAAAACAATAGATATAATGTGCACTAAAAAGTATAAAAATAATTGCGTATTTTTATACAATCTAAATTATTAATCTAATTCTAGTTACGATTATTGTTATTTTTGGAGTCTTATACGTAGGAGTATACATACGTATAGCAAAATTTAAGACAATTATGGTTTTCTCATGGATTCCACTGTCTGATATGGACCAAATTACAATGGGACCATTCGGGAAGCACCAGCTTTCAAATAAAAAAAGTATTATCAAAATCGGTTCATCAGTCGAAAGTTTTGAGGTACCAAAACCTCCTTTTTTGAAGTCAGTTAAAAAATGGTAGTTGCAAAGACTGCCGTTAGAAGTGAAAACTTAGAATATAAAATCTATTATGTTCTTTTAGAATTAAAATTTGAAATTTCATAACGTTTATCAAACTATTAATCAAACAAAAACACTATTTCAACAATGCACAGTATATACACATTTAATTTTTCACTAAACCTATTCAATTTCACTTTTATGATATACACAGCACAATACGTCAGTTGTATAGCTACAGATATACTGCTTTAAGCATTTCGGTGACGCGAACTCACGACATTTCACCTATCCAAAAGTGTCTAACTATATATTCTCGTATTTATTTATATCGTGCGCCAGTCATGAGCATGTCGGTAACGCGCACCCATTTTCACCTACCAAAAAGTGCCCATCACGGCTAAGGAAGTTTTCACTTCAATAAGTCAAGGTAAAGTGGAATATTTTGCCGTTTTTCCATTAAAATAAAATACAATTAAAAAACAAATAGATGCTAGATATAAAATAGATAAGAATCCTTCAGGCTGACTTGAGTCAGCGCGTTCTAATTAAAAGTACAACACTACATATGACCAACAAATTATTTATAGCATTTTTACACTAACACTCTCATTCTAGTCTAGACGATACTTAGCACGGCAATTAGTATATTTTAGTAGCGTGTTAAGCTAGTTAATACTATTACTAATAAAGTTAAAAACACCATTCATCCATTTCTCTCTCCATTGCCCTCTGAGCGACAATGAGCTTCCTCATAAGGCCCATATTTAGCGACCATGTCTGCATTCCGTATGTCATCAATGGCAACACACACTGGTTAAAAACCTTCTTCTTATTATGTATTATTATTATTATAAATAAATAAAATTAAAAATTAAAAAGCCTTTTATTTTTTACAGAAATACTATTTACAAAGTCGATTAGTTTTGTTAGTATCAATAAGAAAAAGATTAAGTAGTTAGTTAATTTAATTAATATGGTATTTTTATAAAAAGTAATTAATTTTTATGCATTTTATTTTGCAAGAACCCCTCTGCAGGTAAAGGCCTCCTCCAAATTGAGCCAGTTTTCTCTGGATTGCGCTATTTGTATCCAGTTTGGACCCGCTGTGTGTTTAATTTCATCCTCCGATTTGTTGGAAGGTCTCCCTTTCTTTCTTTTGCCCACTGGACCCCTCCATTCTGTCACTCTTTTTGTCCACATTATTAATAATAATTAATTTTGGAAACTACTGCACCGGCCACCAAATGAGACTTACGTATGTGCACTTTGGCTTCATATCGGCCATTTTACATTTACACGTTCGTCCATTAATGCCTAGTTGTGACCAAGGCTTGTTTAATACTTTTTTCAAATAATAATATTTTTTCATATATAAGTGGGTATTGCCGCCACTTGAATTTTAGGTGGCGTTAAAGTAAGTTTATCACATTTATTGTCTTCACTTTTCTCCATAAGTTGACATATTTCTAAAAAGAATGTTCCATTTTTTAAATTATATGACACATATGAGCACAGTAGACATATGTACATATGCCTTTTTTTTTATTTTTTTTTTCTTTTTATTTTTTTATGGAATAGAAGGACAAACTAGCGTACGGGTTACCTGGTGTTAAGTGATCACCGCCGCCCACATTCTCTTGCAACACCAGAGGAATCACAAGAGCGTTGCCGGCCTTTAAGGAAGGTGTACGCGCTTTTACGCGTGTCTACTGTGATATGAGTTTACTATGTAATTTATTTGGCCGCCAAACCACGACAGGTATGGATTTATATACAAGTTTATAAAATTATTTTGCCAGCCGCTGCTTGCGTCTACTCGGCCCGTACAGCAATTTCGATTTATCTCCAAATAATGCTTAAACTTCCAAGCATGTTTGATAAGACTTACTTAGCTGGAAAATCGATTTTTATAAGTTCTTCTTACTAAAACTACACGGAACGGAAAACAAACTAGCGCTTGACACAAAATCTACAAAAAAAAGAACAGGTGCTAGAATATAACAAGAACTACTACGTTTTGCTATGAATTTAAAAATAGACTTCTACGAGTATATAGGTAACTATAGTGTAAATACTATGTAATAAGAGACGGGAGGGACTGCCTAAGTAAAAATTGAAATTTAGTTTAGTATGAAACGTGCAGTGATTTGACATAAGTTTGAAATATTAGTAATTACAGTATGTCGAATGGTGACGAAGTATAATCTGGCTAAGTTTGAAAGCGAACAGTTGCTTTAAACGAAGTGGATTTCGCCTATCTCCGTTTTTTACAAGATTATAGCCGTCATCTGTCAATCTATCAATTACTGCACTTTTCATACAATCGAGTGAATCGCTTTTTTTGGCAGGTATAGTGGAGATTGACAGGTGATGAGAAGCACCCAAGACATATGGAGCAGATCGGAGACAGCACCTCAGAGACGGTATAAGATGCATGACGAGCTGAGAGGCAGAGTTTAATGAACACTATGGAAGCCTTTATCAACAGGCATGCTGCACTTAAGCAATATGTTGTAGTCAGTATGTCAATCAAAGTTGTGTACTTTTATTAACTTGATAATCTTCATATTATAATAGATTTAATACTAATAATAATTAATTATGTCACAGCCTCACCTATTTACAGTTAACTTAACAAATTATGATAGTAAAATGGTGTTAAGTGATCACCGCCGGCCACATACTCTTGCAACTCCAGAGGAATAGCAGGAGCTTTGCCAGCCATTAAAGAAGTTGTACGCGCTTTTTGAAGGTACCTATATCGTACCGTCCCAGAAACACCGCACAAGGAAGTTCATTTCACAGCTTTGTAGTACGTGGAAGAAAGCTTCTTGAAAATCGTACTGTGGAAGACCGCCACACATCCAGATGGCGGGGATGATATCCTAAATTGTTGCGTGTCATGCGAAGGTGGAATTCGGCGGCAGGAATCAGATGAAACAGCTCTTAAGTATGTTACCTACAGTAAGATCATATATTATCTTATGTCATACCAGCTGCTATAGTTTTAAACATACCAGCTGTTATAAATAACTTATAAAGTAACAGTTAAAAGGCTAATTTATGTATTAAATTATATTAAAATGGTTTATTTGGTTCAAAAAGTTTACAGAAATATTATAATTAATTACAATTTGGACATTAAAGAACCAAAATGGTGTCTAGTCAGCATTATGTTGAGAATTTTACTTCTCAACGCAACTTCATTTACAATTACAACAACAGCATTGTAAAGTAACGAAAATCCAAACACAAAATATCACAGCCATAATCATTATCAAATAATATGCTCGTCATTAAAATGAATACTGTGTAAAAACGGCGCCGTGATACAGCGGATGTCTGTCTGACTCGAAGCCGATAGCCGTCTAGCTTTCATTTATTGCATTTCGCAATATTAAATTTCACTCTCTGCATGTTCGTAAGTATAATTACGAAATTTCGAGGTTTTTGAAGTAAACACGGTAAAAGAGATATTGAGATTTATATCGCAATGTAAATTTAACATTTATTTTTAAGCCTATCTTCTTAAAGGGCTTACACAGATCATGAACGTCAAGTTGTTACGGACCCGAAATTCGTCCTTGGCTTGTTCCAATCGCATCAGGATTTTCTTAGGTGTGTTTTCGGTTTTCCTGTTCATAGTACGTTTATTGGACGCTCTTATGATTCTTCTCGTGTAACAAGAGAGGATTTGGTGATCACATACCATCAAGCGTATCTGTACTCGTTTGTCCTCCATTTCCAAAAAAACAATTACTCTCTCAGTGCCATATTGTGTTTATTGAGAAACGACTGCATTAAGAGAGTCATTATCAATAATCAAATTTACAGATTAACTTATAAAATCGTAATATAAACTATCATTCCATCTTGATGCCTCACGTCCTTAACTGAGAGTTGATTAAAAAGTTAATCGTCTTTTTTTAACGCAAATCCCTGAAGCGGAAAGCACAGACAGCTGCAGATAACTAAGAGTCACGGCCTTTACATTCTTTATTTAAAAATTATTAAATACGAGGACATGTTATGGTTCGTGGTTTAAGCAAATTGAGGTAAAGGCTCACGGTCGTACAGCCAAGTGGTGGTATTGGGGGTGGGTTTTATATTATAATTGGGAAATGATGCATGTTTTAATTATTATAAAATATTATTGATTTCTTATTCATTTATATTTACTTCAATCTGTAAATATTCCGATAATTTTGACATTCAATTTAATTCTATGTTTGTGTTTGTGTCTATGTTTTTGAAATGTGTGTAACACCTATAATTAAGTTAACACTTAGAATGTATTATTTATTGTAATAATATTATTATGCTTTTGTTAGTGTTTGTCTTGTTGGTGTTAAATATATAAAAAAATAGAGGCAAGATTGCGTAAATTGTAAGGAGATGGTGGAATGAGGCTAGAAGAATAAATGCTGTAGGCGATAAGCTTCGGCCAAGAACTGAGACGAATAAAGAGATATGAATGAAAGAGAATGTATTTGTGTACGTATGTTCACTTAAAACTCGAAAACCAATAGCCGAAGTGAAATGAAACTTTGTACACATACAAAGGGCAAAATAACCACGAACATAGTTACTGCTGTATAGGTGGCGCTGGTAACAAGTAATTTTTATATTTATTAACCGGTCAAAATATTAAGATAAATTATTATAGGTTGAATTTTTGTAGTAATTAATATGGTAGATCTGTTTATTTATGTTATAACAGATATTTTAATTTGTATATACACCAACTAATGTGTCAACTGTACCAATTTATCTCAATGAATGCTTATTTATGTTCAGGCATTTCAGCTATTTTAGAGACACACACAACAAGCTGTGGAATGAGCTTCCTTACGGTGTTCCCAGGACGATACGACATAGGTACCTTCAAAATAAAGCGCGTACCTTCCATAAAGGCCAGCAACGCTCCTGTGATTCCTCTGGTGTTGCAAGAGAATGTGGAACGCGGTGCGCTCGTTTGTCCTCCTTTTCCATAAAAAAAAACAATTTTCACACGTAACTTTATAGATATGTTGTATGTTAAACGTATGTCCGACTTAATTTTGTGATCAATTTGAGTAATATTATCTAGTTTATTAAGTTTTTCTTTTACGAAATATGTTTTTCAATGATAGTATTGTTATAACTTTATTTGTTGATCACTTTGTCGCATTAGGTTAAACCTGTAAAGATGGATGTAGTGTGGTTATATAAATAAAAAAAAAATAAAAAAATTGGGTTAAGTAGTTTAATAAGTAATAATATATCAAAGAATTAGGTTTTATTATAATATAATTTCATTATATCTCCATAAATTTATATTTTACTGTGGATGCATCAAGCATCCATACCATTTTAAGCACTTTTACCAGTGGGAGGCTCCTTTGTACAGGATGCCGGCAAGATTATGGGTACCACAACGGCGCCTATTTATGCCGTGAAGCAGTAATGTGTAAGCATTATTGTGTTTCGGTCTGAAGGGCGCCATAGCTAGTGAAATTACTGGGCATATGAGACTTAACATATTATGTCTCGAGGTGACGAGCGCAATTGTAGTGCCTCTCAGTTTATAGGTTTTTCAATAATCCTGACCGGCACTGCATTTTAATGGTCAGGGCGTATCAACTACCATCAACTGATCATCCGGCTCGTCTCATTTCTTATTGTCATAAAAAAAATCCATTAAACAATTATTAACATTAATTATACAGCTTAGTTTTTATTATTTTTAATGAACAATATTTTGATATTTAAAACGCTTTTTTACTTAAAGATGATTCATTAAATATTGAATGCAGCACCTTACAAACTAAGTTGTTTTATATATTACAGCCATTGTAAACTACTCTATTGATTGAACGGAGTGGCCGTTGAGTTTCTTGTATGTTCTTCTCACGAACTCTACTTTTTCCGCACATATGTAATATTGAAATAACCGCTTTTTACTACAAGTATAAATGAATATATATACGGCACATACACCAAATTAACACTTTTGTCTGTCTGTCTGTTTGTCCCGGCTAATCTGAAATGGCTGGACCGATTTTGACGGGACATTTATTGGCAGGTAGCTGATGTAATAAGAAGTAACTTAGGCTACGTTAGTTTTAGAATAATTATTTTATTTTGAAAAATAAAGTAATATTGCAATGTCCAAGAAACGGTCTAGCTCTAAAAATAATGTATTTATAAATAAGGCGGTTAGTTTTCACATCTTTTCACATCAAAAAACCGAAACGGCTATGAATTAGGAATGGTAAACACATTTCAAATATAAATTACGTGGCAAATGGCGTAATTCGGCCCAATTTCCTCATAGCATTAATTTTATTGCATTCTGCATCGTGTGACCTACCTGTCGCTGGTGTGTTCAAGGCTTTGTGGTGCAGTATTACCGTTGGAACTGATAAACCGGAGTGCACGCCGGGCGCGAGAGGGGAGGGGCACGATGGAGGGGCGCGGGGGACGGCAGCCGTCTAGACGCTACGTCACACGGTTTCGCGATATCGCGTCTGTAAACAACGGGTGTACACTGACCGAATATGGTATTCGATGTGCATATACACGACAATCAACCATCAATGTACCCCAAACAACAGGCAGTACTTACCTTTTTTTAATGACAATTAGGGATTGAGACGAGCAGGACGTTCAGGTGATGGAAATTGATACGCCTTGCCCAGGATTCTTAGAAAACCCAAAAATTCTGAGCGGCACTACAATTGCGCTCGTCACCTTGAGACATATGTTAAGTCTCATTTGCCCGGTAACGAATTGACAACCTCATTCTTTTTTGAAGTCGGTTAAAAACCCAAAAATTCCGAGCGGCACTACAATTGCCCAGTGATTTCACTAGCTATGACGCCCTTGAGACCGAAACATAGTACTACTACACATTACTGCTTCAGGCCAGAAATACGCACCGTCGTGGTACTCATAATCTAACCGGCATCCTGTACAAAGGAGTCTCCCACTGTTAAACCTGTGCTGTATTTTGGCCTGATAATGAAAACATTTTTCTGTGAGTTAAAATTTATATACAGGTTGTAATCGTTAAGTGTGACCACGCAATTATTACAGATACAAAAAAAACTTTAAACTGATATCGAAAGTACTTTTTAAAAATCATACAAGAAGTATCCAAAATTATGATAATAAACACGTCCATACATTTAGTATGACAATAAGTGTAATATAATAAATAACATTACTGTTTTTCGGTCTGAAGGGCGCCGTAGCTAGTGAAATTACTGGGCAAATGAACTTAACATTGTTGTTGTCTCAAGGTGACGAGCGCAATTGTAGTGCCGCTTAGAATATTTGGGTTTTTTAAGAATCCTGAGCGGCACTGCATTGTACTGGGTGGGTCGTCCTTCTCGTCTCGTCCCTAATTTTCATAAAAGAAATCATAGGTGTAAATGTAATGCACGCAATAGGTATTAGTATTCTAAGTGAGACCCTATAAAATGAGGTACCTATCTGCCAGTGAAAGTAGGTCTATCTGTTTTGTACATTAACCGGAACAAACAGATTAGACAACATTTTCAATTCACTTTTACGTAAATACGGATTATCTACGTAATTATTTATATAAAAAATATGTTGGAAAAAGTTTTTCAATGTAAATGTATTTAAGGAAATTATATTTTTTTTTATACAACGTTGACCTGTGTATATGTATTTTGTGATGAAGAATATTTTAAGTAGTTATGTATATGAAACCTTATGTATAAAACATATATGTATAACCTTATGTATAGTATATGCAACCTTAATGTTTTTAGTGAGAAAGTAAATATATTTAACTTAATTACATACAAATTCCAAGTTTAAGTTACCGTAATTTTATAGCCACTTGTATTATGATTCAGTTCTTAAGGTACTTCAACTAAAAACTATTAAATGTTAGGATAGTCTCTCATAGCAGTTAAAATTATGTGTCATCTTAGCAATATGTACCAGTACTTCATATATAGTTTAGAGGTTCATGCACAATGCAGGTTTCACTTCTAACATATGTTCTTAGAAGATTAGAATAACAAAAAAAAACTAGACAAAGGCACATTATCATTACATGACTACTGATAAAGACAATCACAATCTGGTCCCAGGCTGTCTAATCGTCTATATCATAGTTTCTCAACCTTATTTTGCTCACCGCCCACATTGAGAATATGTTTTTTTCTAGAGTATTTTCGTGTATTTTTTTTGCCTTTTTAGACTATATTTTTTAATCTACCCACGCCCCATCTGCGCCATCTCAATGCCCCCTAATTTTCTCTGGGTCTTCTACTGCCCCCCCGAAAGTCTCAAACGCCCAAAAGGGGGCGTTATCGCCCATGTTGAGAACCTATGGTTGATGATTTGCAGTTGGGTATATAGACTTTCTGCAGAGGCAATTTCAAATTAAACTTTAAGAAGACGACTTTAGGAAGGTGTCCACTGCTGGACAAAGATCGCCATGATGATCGGTCCTGCGCTGCTCTCATCCAACCTCTTCATGACCAGAGCGTCGGTCCATCATGTGGCGGGCCTACCAACACTACGTTTTCCGGTAAGTGGTCGACATTGAATTCATATGTTCGTTGAGCTATGTGCCCTACCCACTGCCACTTCAGTTTCGCAATCATTTGGGTTATGGCTAACTTTGGTTCTAGTACGGATCTCCACAATTCTGATTCGATCTCGCAGGGAAACTCCGAGCATAGCCCTCTACATAGCCCTGAGGAGGAGAAGAGGGAGGGAGAGGAAGCTCATGGTCACATGAGTTTCCTCATAAGGCCCATAGTCAGCGCCCACGTGTTCGTTTTTGCAACTTCGTTTAGAATGCATGACCAATTTTGTAAATGTTTTTTTTTATGAAAATAACGGACGATCCGAGCAGGACTCCAGCAATGCAGTGCCGCTCAGGATTCTTGAAACACCCAAAACTTCTGAACTGCACTACAATTGCGCTCGTCACTTTGACACATAAGGTGTTAAATCTCATTTGCCCAGTAATTTCACTAGCTACGGCGCCCTTCAGACCGAAACACAGTAATGTTTACACATTACTGCTTCACGGCAGAAATAAGCGCCGTTGTAGTACCCATAATCTAGCCGGCATCCTGTGCAAAGGAGCCTCCCACCGGTGCGTTAGCTAGTGCTTAGGCTAAGCGTGGTTGACTGTTTACGACTTGTCAATAAAAATTTGTTACAGTAACAATATATTCGCTTTTCTTTCCTATCTTGCTGTACCTCCGTTAAAGATGTCCTCTCCCGCGATTTGTTTATCAATACGTACTTACATCTATTACGTAACCTGTCTCGTTTTGATAAGGCTATCATTGCATTATCAAAGATTTATCACTGTGTTGCGGTAAGTGTTAAAGATAATGAACAGTGACAGACACAACTGCCTTATCTCACTTTTACAACAGGAACACATCAAGCTTAAAGGCTTATAAACTAAATTCCTCGCGGTTTAAATATTTACTCATTTAAAAATAGAAAATGGTGTCATTACTGTTAAGCGCTACAAATAAATCAAAAACAGGAAACTCATTGCGTAATAGCGAATAAAATATAATGTTTTGCTATTGTGGAGTCATTGTTAAAATAATACACCTTTTTAGTATAACAATATCTATATTAATTTGGAAATACAGAAATTTATTTTATTTTAATTAACCAAGGAAGACATTCTTATCGATATTAAATAATAATACACCAACTACCGTACACTACGTATATATATTTGACAAGATAAATGACAGTGACAGTGACGCATAAAACCACAGAATAATAACAACATATCAAATGCATTTCTAACAGTCATAATAACATTGAGTAGAATTTTGTATCTACTTACATTATTTTATATATGAACTTTGTTTGAAATTTTTAATTAAGACAAGAATAAATTCATGTCCACTGTTGCCCCGTGGTATTGTCGGAACGTAGATCTTCACCGCGATCTTGAGCTGCCAACCACAACTTAATATTTCAAAGAGCTATCACGGCGCTTCTTCGACGTGGTGACCCACCACTCTACCTTGGCGAGGGTGCATTTTTTTATGAAAAAAAAAGGCACGAGACGAGCAGTACGTTCAGCTGATGGTAATTGATACGCCCTATTCATTACAATGCAGTAACGCTCAGGATTATCGAAAAACCCAAAAATTCTGAGCAGCACTACAATTATTGCGCTCGTCACCTTGTGACTTAATATGTTACGTCTCATTTGCCCAGTAATTTCACTAGCTACGGCGCCCTTCAGACCGACACGATAATGCTTACACATTACTGCTTCACGGCAGAAATTGGCGCCGTTGTGGTACCCATAATCTAGCTGGCATCCTGTGCAAAGGAGCCTCCCACTGCTTCTATTATATTATTATTATATTCTATATTATTATTATATTATATTCTACCCTTATTATATCAATTATCTGTGTTTCGTTGTTCTAAGAATTGACTGATATATTTTTGTCGGAGGTCAGTGGTATTTCACGAACCGAGCCGTGCAAAGAGGCCTCCCACTTATTTTTAAATATGTCCCTGCATAATAACTATTTTATTACATCTTTAAGTTGTTACATATTCACGACCTTACTAACATAGGATTACACGGCTTAGCAACAATAATTATTATCAATAATCACATTAGATGACGACCTGTTAACCGTAAGTGGACATGCAAATGTGTCATTCGTAATCTCCAAAAGTGACACATGACAGGTTTGACAAGTAAACAGTAATGGCGGCAATTAAATGTAAAGTGATTAGTCATCCGCATTTTGTTTATATAAGATCAGAGGCGTAACAGGAATTTTGCGGGAATCCCCGATTCATTTTATGTAAAACCACACTATGCGTCGCTTGACTTATGATGAAAATTATAATCTCATTGAGCATTTGTTCTCTGTTGTCTTTGGTTGGATTCGGATTAAACCATACTGATTATTGCAAAGAGGATGTAAAGACTACGTAATGAGATGCGGCACTGCCTTACTAAAAATTGGTTTATAGTTTGGTATGAAACATGCAGTGATTTGTCATAAGTTTGAAAGCGAACAGTTGCTTTCAAACGTATCGTCTGTCAATCTATAAGTTTCTGCACGTTTCATACAATCACATTTTTCTTAGAGAGTTTTGCTAGGCTGGTTTAGTGTTTATGCGATGCATGCCAACTGCAAACAATCACTGCTCTTGTGAAAACAAACACTCATTTCTAGTGAAAAGTTCTTATTCTGAGAACAAGTTTTGTTTTTTATTATTTCAAAAAGGTTGAATAGCATGCGATCTAGACAATAAGCGTGTAATAAATAACTTTGGAAGGGATTTTAGAGTTGTCGATAATTTATTAACATGTACAATCGTTATAAAAATTAATAATAATTACTTTTGAAAGAACTCTACTATAAAGGGAAGGAGAGAAATGGTGTAAAACTAAATGGTGTCGGAAAGACAGAAAAAGAAACCAAGGTAGACCATTTAGAAGATGGGTGGACGACACTAAAGCAGTTTTAGGCATCACATGGACCATAACAGCAGAAACAGTCTATGTAGGCAGTTGGAGGAGACATATGTCTATAATAGACAGACAGACAAAAAAAGATTATTATAATTCAACCAATTCAAAAATTATTGAATTATTGAATTTATAGTCACTAAATTAATATTACTACTATTATTTTAAATATATAGTTAATCAAATTGACATAATAATCGTGCATGTAAATTTTAAGTACCTATTTTGCCTGAATAAAGGCTTACTTATTTAATTTTGAAAGTCATCGTGTTTGTACTGCAAGGCCGACTGGGAAATTTATGATGATAATTAAGTTTAAAACAGGCGACAATCCTATTATATTTAAGAATAAGTAATTGTGGAACAAATCATAAAAACTAAGCACATTGTCAACTTTTATTGAATCAGGCGTTACTTTGCGGAAATCCATAATTATACAAATGATTTAAGTTTCCTTTAGTGTTAATTCCGCCAATATTTGTCTTAAAACAATTCGACACGTGTTTCGCCTCTACACGAGGCATGCTCAGGACGTGTTGTCTCGCTAAAATCTGGCACGAGACTCGTGTCATTGTCAACCGTTTTCTTTGTGGCAATAGTCCGCGATTATTCCTGTGATGTGTCGTGTTAAAAATATGGCTATATAAAAAAACATTCAAAATATACCAAAAAAATATGGCATTCTATGTATATTATAATTGCAGGAATTGATGTTGGTTGAAAAAATACTCGATGTAATATAAAAAACGCAGTTTATTTTATTTTAAGGGGCGAGATGAAAAGGACGTTATGAACTTTGTTTGAAATTTTTAATTAAGACAAGAATAAATTCATGTCCACTGTTGCCCCGTGGTATTGTCGGAACGTAGATCTTCACCGCGATCTTGAGCTGCCAACCACAACTTAATATTTCAAAGAGCTATCACGGCGCTTCTTCGACGTGGTGACCCACCACTCTACCTTGGCGAGGGTGCATTTTTTTATGAAAAAAAAAGGCACGAGACGAGCAGTACGTTCAGCTGATGGTAATTGATACGCCCTATTCATTACAATGCAGTAACGCTCAGGATTATCGAAAAACCCAAAAATTCTGAGCAGCACTACAATTATTGCGCTCGTCACCTTGTGACTTAATATGTTACGTCTCATTTGCCCAGTAATTTCACTAGCTACGGCGCCCTTCAGACCGACACGATAATGCTTACACATTACTGCTTCATGGCTGAAATAGGCGCCGTTGTGGTACCCATAATCTAGCCGGCATCCTGTGCAAAGGTGCCTCCCACTGGTAAGTTACCTCTTTTTCATAAATCAATGTGTATAATATTGAGTAAACAGAAATAAGATATATATAACATCACTATTGTGACCCTAGATATGACGTTAGCTATTTTAAGACAAATATAATATTAGTTATTGATAAGATTATGGATTGCTCTCCGCTGCGCTCCAACTAGATACTGCAGAAGTAGTCGCAAAGTGTGGCAACTAATACTACGCCCAAATGTTCTGTAAAACTATAATAATTAAAACTAAAATGCCGGGTTGCGTAGTTAAACTTTGCAAAAATAATACTACAAGAAATAAGAAAGACACTGGGATCACATATTATCATCAATAAGTATTTAGTATTTTATTAATTTCAATGTAAAATAACACTAAGCGCACGTTTAAAATTTGAAAGATGGCATTGAGTGTCAAGATGCCACGCACACAAGCATCTAATAGTTGCTGTAATAAAAAAGCTATTGTAGTAGTGCGGTATTTAGTTGGAGCGCAGCATAGATCAATCCTTAATCTAAGAGTTATTGACATAAAATGCATTTGGTACCTAATACGTTTTTATTCCGCGAAATAAGCCATCCCTCTCACGCCGCACGGATGCTAGACTTTTGTTTATCCTACTAATATTATAAATGCGAAAGTTTGTGAGTGTGTGTGTATGTCTGGTACGTCTTCACGCAAAACCTACACACCTATTATAAGAACTAGAACAAAAAGATTAATAATTTTATTCTAGAATTAAAAAGACTTTTTCGTGATAGTATGTACAATAAAACGTTTGCCGGGTCAGCTAGTTGCACTAATAAAAAAACAAATTTCATTAAAAAAAGGGCGGCTGAAATTAAATACTTTTCTTTATTAGTTGTACTGCTCTCAATGTCATGTCATCATTGATTGATGCGCAGAAATCCTACGAATGCAGCATTGCAAATCACACTTAAACCACAGTTCACCCCAGTGTCATCGTGAATTTGCCTCCAATTCGATTTGGCAGCGATTACACCAACAATTAGTCAGACGGATACCACAGAATACATACGGATTCGGTGTCTACCACATTGTCCAAGGTTAATTGTGCAACATTGAGTATGAATTGCTGAGTAATAGGTAAACGCGCACTGTAACCGAATCACAAAATGTCAAAACAATTGGGTCAAAGCCAACTGTTTTGACAGCCCGCCTTTCCTTTCGTAAAGCAACGAAATCAACTTGAAATGCGTAAATATTGTTCAAGGAAATTACAATTACAGTAATACTTATATTCAAATTTATATATTTATATATATTTTATAAATTTGATGCCGATATTTCGATCCAATTGCATGAATCGTGATCGTGGCCAAAGAGAATGTAAATACTACGTACTGCGTACGGGACTGCCTAAGTAAATATTGAAATTTAGTTTAGTATAAGACGTGCAGTGATTTGACATAAGTTTGAAATAGTAGTAATTACAGTATGGCGATTGGCGACGAAGTATAATCCGGCTAATTTTGAAAGAGAACAGTTGCTTTTAACGTAGTGGATTTCGGCTATCTCTGTTATTACAAGATTACAGCCGTCACCTGTCAATCTATCAATGACTGCACGTTTCAAACAATCGAGTGAATCGCTTTTTTCTTAGAGAGTTTCGCTAGCCTGGTCGTGGCGGAACTGAAGAGGCGGCTAGAAACTCTTGACACATTGACACTTGACACTAATAGTACATCAATCTGCTCACTTGGCGCTTAATACGTTTTGAATACCCGTCTAATAATTAAAATGTTAAAGTTCCGCTATGATAAAAGTTTAATAACTTATATTCAAATCATTTTGAGAGATTACTTTTGGATTTAAACAGTTTGTTATTTTTAGGTAATATCCCTCACTTCTAGCATTAAATATAATTTTTTTGACCAAAATGTATGGACGATGTGGGACTCGAACCCGTGCCTCTCTGATTTCATCCGAGCGCTCTTATCAACTGACCCAACCGTCCGAGTAACGCATTTACTATAAATCTTGGTATGTCTTATTCAACTCTCAGTAAGGACTGGTAGCAGACCATATTCGATGGTATGTTGAATTATCCATCGCACAATATTATTATTGTTACGAGGCGCCTACCGGACCGTCCGTACCAAATCCGACCATGTGCTTAGGCTAAGGCACTGCTGTGAAACCTACCCTACGTCCTGTGTCAATATACCAATCGTAAAAATAAAAAGAAAATTAGAAACACTCAACTTACAAAATCCAATCCGAGAAATGATTCGAAAAAGATAAATTAGAAAACAAAATAAAAACGATTTGAATAATATACGAGAGTAATAAACTACTAAGCGAAGTTATTAATGTAGTTAATTTGTTGTTAAAGCTTATTTTAAATTCATAGCGCGAATAACTCATATTGAGACTAGAGTAGTGTCTGCACAATGAACTTCACTAGAACCAGTTTGCAATGCACTTGATCACCGCTTCATTATGTCTGTCTGGTGTGTGTACAGCTCATGAACTCACATAAAAACTGTACAAGCGATTGCAAATTGAAGCTTGTCTCGTTAGACAAAAGATAAGCAACCAGATATCGGGTTTTTCTATGCCCAAATTTGCGTAGAACGAGCTGTAAGATGTAAGGGTAAGGACACACCACTACGTTGGTACGACGCACGCCTAACTAAAGGTCGCTGCATAGGTAAAGTGCACGGGACGGCGCGCGTTTAAACGTAAATCTTTAAACGAGCAATTCTTGTATATTAATATATAATCTGCTTCTTGCAAACGGCTCGAACGATTTTAATGAAATTTGTATACAGGTAGTTTCCGGGGCGAGAAATCGATCTATTTTTTTTATGGAAAATGAGGACAAACTAGCGTACGGGTCATCTGGTGCTAAGTGATCACCGCTGCCCACTTTCTCTTGCAACACCAGAGGAATTACAGGAGCGTTGCCGGCCTTTAAGGAAGGTGTACGCGCTTTTTCTATGTAGCTAGGTTTTAATTTAAAAAAATGTAGTTTTATCCGTGTTTTACTAAGAAACAGCTAAAATAACATTAGAATACAAAGGTAAATTTCGCCACTATATACATGACTATAATAGCTCAGATGGGACACTGGGTGATCCGGAAAGCAGAAGACTCCGGTTCGAATCCAGATGTCGTATTAGATTTTTTTTGTTCAAGTTTTGTACCTTCTTAAAAATTCCGAGCTAGGCTCTGTCGTCCCGATAGTGTCGTTATTAAACACTGACGGTATTTTTTATGCAAGTGTTGTAAACAATTCGATCGATTTAGATTGATGACGATGGAGTTTTCAATTGAAGAATTGGCTATTGCTTTAGATGACGAAAAAGCTACGACCGTAAAGAGGAAAAGGAGATTTTCTGTACATCCTACACTCTGGAGCAAATGGAGCGATTGTGCATCTGCAGCGGAGTCACAGACGGGACGGCGCACGCGCGGCGCGGGTCGTACTTAAATATCGCCGGCGACGGTATTTTTCTTTCCCCGCGCGTGTTATTATTATTATACTCTTTATTATACTTTCATATTATTTTCTACATTTATATATACAACATATTTACAAAAAAAAACAATATTACAAATATGAATATAAAAAATAGAGCCCCGCTGGCGTTGGTTCACGACAATTCCGCCGGTGCTTAGGACGACAGACTGAGGAACTTCCGCACTATGCGTGCCGTTTCCAAAACAACTGCTTTATGTAACTGACCCTTAATCCAGTTTTAATAACTGCGAGAGCCTCTTGAGATGATGGTCGAGCCTCTTTGCTGTAAGACCGTTTACGGAAACGACTATTGGGACAATTATGGTTGAATCAACATCCCACATATCAGTAACCTCGTGTGCTAGGTCTAGGTACTTCGACAATTCGTCTATGTCAGGTTTCACAAGGTTATCATCACACGGAACGGTGATATCAACAATAAATGCCCGACGCTCTAACCGATCTACCAACACAATATCAGGCTTATTAGCAATGATAGTTCTGTCCGTATTATTATTATTATTTTTCGGTAATAATTTAATACATTCTTTAATTTATGTATGAGTACTTCATTTGATAATATGTAAAATATAAAATAAAATAAATATAAAACAAAATAAGCCTTTATTGCTGTTATTTTTAACTTAATTAACAAAACATATTAAAAGTTTAATAGAGGTAACAAAATATCATTAACTTAAACTAACTAGGTGCTATCGTTGGCATTCAGTTGTTCTCCCCTCGCAACAGCTTTTCTTTCGACAAAGGCCTTCTCTAAGGCTTTCTACTTGTCTCTATCTTTTGCTATACGTAACCATTCTGGGTCCGCTGCTTTCTTAAAATCATCTTCCCATCTCTTTGTCTTTCTTCCTCTGTGTGTGCTTTCTCTAGGGTACCATTCGGTTATATTTTTGGTCCATTTCTCTTTCTTTTCTCTCAACATATCAGTCCAGCGCCATTTCTGTATACTTTTTGAACTTTTTTGAACCTTATTAAGGGATAATTATCCCTTTTATCTTATTTATCTGTACTCTATCTCTTCTCCTTACTCCCAATTCGTATTTATAATAAACCATATATAAATATTTGTAAGCTGCATAATAATTACATACTGTATCAGCCTTATAAGATAATGCGTTTAGACTTAACTTTAGATTGAATACTGTATTGATGCTTATATTAATGTAATTATCACTGGTGGATTGAATAAATAAATATATAAAAAATATTTATCTAGTGAAGCGGAGCTCCCACCGGGTGACTCCAATTGATTTCTGTGTTAAATTGTTTCTCGGCCATTTCTGGACCGATTTTAAAAATTTTTGAACTCATAGAAAGCTTCCAAAGTTTTATAGGTAAGTGCTGAGATGAATGTTAAATTAGCACGCGCTATTTATATTTATTTAAAAATTAGGCCTATTGATCAATTCATAATAAGTTTAATTGTAACACTGCTATCAATCGAGAGTCATTCGTCTGCCAGGTTCTTAGTTATTGAACTTGCAAATCAGCACAAGATTCTCATGTGACCAAATAAGGCGCTAATTCCTCATGTTTAAATATGGCGCAAAATTCCAAAAGATTATTTTTATTGTATTTGTTTGAATTAATTTTGTTTTGTTTTTGTACACACACTCAGTCTACCTCGCCTCGCTCAAATATACGCCGCAGCGAAGCGGTACGAGGAGCGATTGCGGCATCCTAGTTTTAAATCCTATTTTTCTCACCGATTCCATACATCCTAAAATGCGTCGTAGTGTGGCGTCGCCCTAAGCCGTTTGAATATTATTGTAACTTGTACTCGTTATAACCTACACACTTTTGTATGGTGGGTAAATACAAATACTTTATAATAAAACTACTATATTTCTTCCTTTAAATCTCTACTTAATATTTTATACCAGTGGGAGGCTCCTTTGCACAGGATGCCGGCTAGATTATGGGTACGACAACAGCGCCTACTTCTGCCGTGAATAAGTAATGTGTAAACATTACTGTGTTTAGGTCTTAAGGGCGCCGTAGTTAGTGCAATTAGTGGGCAAAGCATGAGACTTGACATCTTATGTCTCAAGGTGACGAGCGCAGTTGTAGTGCCGCTCAGAATTTTTGGGGTTTTTCAAGAATACTGAGCAGCACTGCATTGTAATGGGCAGGGCGTATAAATTACCATCAGCTGAACGTCTTGCTCGTCTCGTCCCTTATTATCATAAAAAAACTAGTTGCTTAATATGACGTCGTCTGCGTGGATGTTATAAGCAGCAAAAATACTATGCCTGTATTTCGCGTGAGAAGAAGTAGCGTGTATACTCTCATCCTCTTGTTAATATTTATGCTAATTAAATTTACATCTAATAAATAGTAAAATAGAATAGTCAAAAATCTATCAACTCGCTCAGTATTTATGAAAAACCCAAAAATTTTCACTACAATAATAATGCGCTCGTCACCTTGAGACATAAGATATCAAGTCTCAATTACCCATTAATTTCACTAGCTACGGCGCCTTTCAGACCGAAACACAATAATGCTTACACATTACTGCTTCATGACAGAAATAGGCGCCGTTGTGTAATGACTCATAATCAAAGTTAAAATCATATAAACTTTATTCCAATAGGCTTAAAATAAGCGCTTTTGAATCGCCACTGCAAATATTTGTTTTAAATTACTGAATTCACCATATTTACCCCAAAAAATTTGAGCTCGTGAGAAGAACATACAAGAAACTCAAGCTAATCTACTACTAATCTAGCCGGCATCCTGTACAAAGAAGCCTCCCACTAATAATAATTATAATAATAATAATAATATTGACACACTTTTTACACAAATTATCTTGCCCCAAGTTAAGCATAATATATAGCCTGTGTTATGGGTTACAAGACAATGATATATTTAATACAATATACTTACTTAAACATACATAAATTCATATAAACATACATAAATACATTTAAACATCCATGACTCGGAAACAAACATCCATATTCATCATATAAATGCATGCACCTACCGGGATTCGAACCTGGGACCTCTAGCTTAGTAGGTAGGATCGCTAACCACTCGGCTATACAGGTCGTCACTGGTAAACTCTACCAATAAACTCATGTTTGTAGTACAGAGAGTTTACAGTAATAATTCATATTAAATATGGAAATTATATTTTAACGGCTACAAACGAGGCTTAGAATTTTTGTTGGAATGAGTTTCAAAATACTTCGCGAGAACTTCGCGATAACTTTTCTTTTTAAGGCTTATTGTGCGTCAGAGCTCTGAAGTCAATTAAAGTACTTACAAAAACTTCGAGTTTCTCATTGCCTCTGTTTTTCCCATGAATAACACATAAGATATTACTTAATATTAATATAATATTTTTTTTAATCTTAACAATACGCAAGCCAAAATTGTAGTTTATAAAGCATTCGACTCTTTTTCTGTACGTATGTCCGGGTAAAATACAAATACTATATAATATTGACACACTCTTACACAAATTATCTTGCCCCAGATTAGGCATATAGCCTTTTTTTTATGCAATAGGAGGAAAAACGAGCGTACGGGTCACCTGGTGTTAAGTGATCACCGCCGCCCACATTCTCTTGCAACACCAGAGGAATCACTAGAGCGTTGCCGGCCTTTAAGGAAAGTGAACGCGGTTTTTTTAAGGTACCCATGTCGTATGGTCCCGGAAACACCGCACAAGGAAGCTCATTCCACAGCTTTGTAGTACGAGGAAGAAAGCTCCTTGAAAACCGCACTATGGAGGACCGCCACACATCCAGATGATGGGGATGATATCCTAACTTGTGGTGTGTCGTGCGAAGGTAGAATTCGCCGGCAGGAATCAGGTTAAACAGCTCTTCGGCACACTCCCCATGATAAATGCGGTAGAAGATACGTAATGAAGTGACGTCTCTACGCATCGCCAAGTGAACCAGCCGTTCACACAGCAATGGGTCCCCGACATTTCGAACTGCTGTACGCGGTCAATTGGATCGAGCTGATACTGGGGTGCGCCAGACCAGAGATGACAGCAATACTCCATGTGTGGCCGGACCTGCGCCTTGTAGAGCATTAGAATGTGGGCCGGCTTGAAGTATTGCCGTGCTCTATTAATGACGCCCAGCTTCTTCGAAGCCAATTTGGCTTTGCCCTCCAGATGGCCACGGAATTGGCAATCGCTCAAGATTTCGAGACCCAGTATTTCGATACTAGGCGAGGCTTTAAGGGAAGTGTTGTCGAAGAGCGGTGATACGACATATGGGATTTTTTAAGTAGTAAACGCGCAAACTTGAGTCTTCTGGGGGTTAAATTGGACAAGGTTCAATTTCCTTCTTGAGAGAGGACTCGATAGAAGACACAAGTTTCTCCCGGCACGGCTACAAGGGTAGGATGCAAAAAAGGAACGTATCCTATCCCAATCTGCTGACTTGTAGTGCGAAACGTGGCAAATCGCTGGTGGTCTGCGACGATGGCGTCGGATAGGCACTACACTCCTGACCAGGCAAAGGTCGAACGTTCCGAGAGGGGCGTCGACAGATACCTGGTAACTATCGGGATGTGTAGTCAGCAGAAGATCTAATAAGGACGGCATGTGGCTATCCACATCCGGGAGCCACGTGGGCGACCCAACCAATTGGGACAGACCATACGCGAGTGCAAAATTATGCACAGATCGCCCTGCGTAGTCTGTGGTACGTGATCCAAGCCATTCGGCATTGTGCCCGTTGAAATCATCCAAGACTACGATTTCAGCGGAGGGGATCTGAGCAAGCACGTCATCAAACGTCGCTTGAACGCAGCCCATGAGGTGATCCGTATCTGCGTTACCACTATGGGACCTGTAGACACACGCATAGATGCAGACGGTCCTCTAAATCTGCGCGGAACTAGAGAGTAGACACCTCCCTACCCTCAAAATTGCCGAGACGGCGACAGCAGATATCCTCCCTAACGTACACACATACCCCGGTATGAGGCAAAAAATGATGCTATATTTTGTACCCGGGTACGTTAAATATGACGTCTCGCTAGGTCGAGATATCTGCGTCTCCGTAAGGAACAACAAGGCCGGCCGCGCCGTCTCAAGGTGGTGGTGGACGGCGTTTAAATTGGAGTGAATTCCCCTGATATTACAAAAGTCCACATTAAGCGTGGAGCGGGGTTCCGTGGCGTTGCTGCCCTTTTTGTCCTGTGAAATGCGCGGTACTGTGCCCTCCCCAGAATACGAGGGGCAGCCCGAGCGCGAATGCTCGGGGAGGGATTCTCCGGCTCTGGTAGAGCCGGTACCCTCCAGGGGTAATATCATTTGTAGGACTGTATGTATGTTTGTTTGAAACCGACTAATTTGGGTGCGAATTTGACCCACTTTATATGGCCAGATTTCGTTCAAACCTCGTAGATTTATCGAGGACCGATGACAATACATTAATTTGATTAAATTATGCCTTTTTAAAAAGATTTGCAAAATAAGATTTTTGTTAATTTATATAATTTTTTCATCAATCGTAGATAAGGTAGGAATTGATATTCATTTTAAATTTCGACTATTATCTTTTCAACCAAAGCGTGTTTTTTAGTTTTTTTAAACTACTTTTTTATTAATCAAACAACCTCAATATCGTAGTTTTTATTCATAAACTTTGTTCGTAGTACGACCGCTAGGAATTTTGTTGTACCTAATCATTATTATAATAATAATATATACAGTCATTATCATTTGCATGAATGATAAAAAATCGACGCAGACATGACGCGACGCGATGATTACAATGAATAACATTGCGAGTGAATATGTATGATATATTTTTGTTTTCATATTATAATAGGGGAGCTCAAGACGGAATTATGAAATTTACTCGAGCACGTCAGATATGCCCGATAAAAGAAGGCTTATAATCGACCAGTTTGCATGGTGGCAGTTCAGAAGTGGGAGGCTCCATACCACAGGATGCCGGCTAGATTATGGGTAAAACAACGGCGCCGTTTTCTGCCGTGAAGCAGTAATGTGTAAGCATTACTGTGTTTCGGTCTGAAGGGCGGCGTCGCTAGTGAAATTACTGGGCAAATGAGACTTAACATCTTATGTCTCAAGGTGACAAGCGCAGTTGTAGTGCCATTCAGATTTTTTGGGTTTTTTCAAGAATCCTGAGCGGCACTGCATTGTAATGGGCAGGGCGTATCAATTACCATCAGCTTAACGTCCTGCTCGTGTTGTCCCTTATTTTAATAAAAAAAGAAGAAGTATGTCTAGAAGAAAAACATGCTTGACTAATAAAATCAATCTAATTCAGAGCATTTGCTACGTAAATCCCATGAACACTTTATCTCAAAAGATTGACGTTTCGGGTATGAAGCATGCAATTAATTACCATTTTGAAAACCTCCACTTTTATTTATTATGGTAGAGCGGTATCTGATGGCTAGTGATCACCGTCGACAACGTTCCCTTGCAGCACCAAAGGAATCACAGGAGCTTTGCTGGCCTTTTAGAAAAGTGTACGCAGTTTTTGTGTGTCCATCTCATACAGTCCTAGACAAACACGAGGAAGCTCTTTCCATATTTTGGGGGTACGTGGAAGAGAGTTCCTTGAATACTGCTCTGTAGAGTAACTCCAGACCTCCAGATGGTGGAAATGATATCCATGCATGTGACGTGACGTGCTGAGATGGAGTTCAACGGCAGAAAGCTGACAAACAGTTCTTTGGAACACTCCCCGTGATAAATTCAGTAGAAGACACACAATGAAGCGACGTCTCTACGCAACCCCAAGTGATCCAGCCGTTCACAGAGCACTGAATGCACGAGAATTCGAGCAGCTCTACGTTGTACGTGCTCAAATGGTTTGAGCTGATACTGAGATGCACCAGACAAGACAGAAATACTCCATATGTGGCTGGACCTGTGCTTTGTAGAGTGCTACAACGTGGGCCATAGGTTTGTTAAGGTTATAATGACCCCCAGTTTCTTCGATGCCTTCCGGAAGACCGGAATTACGCAACTAAGGATGCCTCCTAGCTACCAGCTGGTAATAACTAGCTAGTGCCCGCGAAATGGTTCTTTAAAATAATAAGCAAGTTTGGAATTGAAGATTATCTCGTGTCCTATTCCAGTTCTGGTTCCCGTTTTCACTCCCGTTTCCAACATATTAATTTCAGTTTTTCACAAATCTCGCAAAAATTTCATCAAAATACGCCGGAGCTACTGAACCCAGTAGCTCCGGCGTAAAACCGTTATCAACAAAGTTACATTCACATTTATAATATCAGTAGGTATTGAGTTACTAGATAAGTTGGAAAAATACTGTTCCTAACCAATACTCTCTTAGGAACCTCGTCTGCGATCTTCGCTTTTATTTCACGCGTAGTTGTATAACCTCAAAATGTTTTCTTTTATATACACTTAATATTTTTAAAGTTTTGTTACTTAAATTATTGTACATTGTTTCTTTTATTTGGTTTAAAGTGATAGATTTATTATTATTTTAGATCTTCTACTGCATTTATCACGGGGAGTGCTCAGAGGAGCTGTTCGGGTTGATTCCAACGGGCGAATTCCACCACCGGACATTACGTCAAAATGCAAAATACCATCCGCATCACGTTGATGTCTGGTATTCCACAACCGCTCGTTTTGCAAAAAAATTTCTTGTCTCGCACAGCCACTTTGTGGATTCACTGGCTGCTGTTTTTCCGAACCGATACGACTAAGGGACCTCTTGACACCTGTTGTTGCTGATGTCCACGGGCGGTTACCTCACCACTTCCAATCTGGTGAGTCTCTTCTCCGTTTTTTATAGATATTTCTAAATATTTTTCATTCTCAAATTAAAGGCCGTAGTGACTGGAAACCGCATCCATTTGTCTCTATCCTGTATAATATTTACATCCAGGGCAGCCGGATATTCTTACATCAAATCGAAATTTGGTAATATAAATCCAGACTAATAATATAAATGTGAAAGTAGGTCTGTTTGTCACGAACGTTGATGTAATTAGATACGGATTAAATTTCAAATTGAAAAGATTTGAGAAATTTTAGGAAGACACTAACAGGGGCAGAACACGATAAGTAAATTTTTCGCTAAGTCTTACATCTTCTATTCTATCTTCTACTCGTATATGTAAGAGAAATCCACCTATGTTTTGAATGATCACCATATCTCTGGAACCTTAAGTTGTAGAGACTTGAAATTTGGCAGAAATATTCTTATCACTGAGTAGAGGTCAGTTAAGAACAGATTTAATGAAACTCCACTAGAAAAATTATTTTTATTATGAACAGAACAACGTTTACCTCGCCAGCCAGTTATAATATACGTGGGTAACACTGAAAATGTTTAGAAATGGCCAGTTAGAAACATTGCTAATGTAAACGGAAAGATTGGAAGAAGTCAAAGAAATAAGATTATTGCCTCATTCTTTGGTCGGAAAGGTCATTTCGCGATAGTTGTGCTAGAAGATGGAAGGACAGTTACTGCGGACTGGTATGTCAATCGATGTTTGCCTGTTGTCTTGGAATAAATTCGACAGTAGCGCCCTCGAAGCAGTATCCTCCTTCACCACGACAATGCTTCAGCGCACTCTGCAAAACGGACTGTTGAATATTTGACTATGGTAGATAATGAGTCATCCTGACCTGGCGAATTTATTCCCAAGATAATGTTCGAGGTACGCTTTACGAGCCCAGAAGATGCGGTAAAAGCGTACGAAATTGCCATAGAAGAGACCCCTAATGAAGAATGGGCCCACTGCTTTTCTCAGTGGTTCCATCGAATGCGACGATGTGTAGAGAGGAACGGAGATTACTTCGAAAAACAATAAAAGTATTGGCAACTTTCTACATTAAGCCGTTTTTCATTTTATAAACATTTTTAGTGTTACCTTAGTATAAGTGTCGCGACATTGACTTGAAAATCATAATAATATTGAGTCATGACCTTCGTCTCGTATATGCAAATGTACAAACAAGACATTAGAGCGAGAATGAATAGAGTGCAATCTCGGCGTGTCTGTCTGGCCAGTGTTTATTACTTTGTATTGTGTATATATTATGTTACTGTAAAACATCGCATTCTGGAGTTCCCAGGTTTAACTAGTAAATGTTAGGTTTGGTATATTATACCGTGTATTTGGAATAATATTTACATGAAACACTGACAAAAACAAACAAAATAGCGTGGAGCACTGACACAAATGAGTAATAGTCTATACCAGGGGTGCTCAAACGGTCGATCGGGATCGACTGGTCGATCGCGAGTGCTTTTTGAGTCGATCTCGAGAAAAAAATCCGGTACAATAAACTAAAATCGGTAATTACGTACCCTCTTATGAAAAGTATGCTCAGGACATGCAGTGTCATGCAGATTCAACATCCAAAGTAGCTCTTTAGTTAAGCTTAGAACTTTAGAACGCGTCAGTTTTGTAAGAACCAATAAACTTGCAATTTTGAATAATAATTATGAGTTTTTTCATTGACATTTAAGAGCAGACCTACACTTACCTTGACTAAAAAAAATGCATATTTTGCGCTAAACTAATATCTATGTCATCGTGACACTCTACTTCTACACACATACTTCATCACATCAGAGCCGATCGATCGTAGTCTTACAATTTTGAGGTAGATCGCCAGCAGTTCAAGCTTGAGCACCCCTGGTCTATACGCTACACGGTCATCTGCTGCGAACTATAGGCGCCGCCCTACCGTCACACGACATGCAACACACAGGCGAAAAAGTTTGAGACGATG
>CATIXQ010000005.1:20354036-20364524 GCA_949711755.1 Leptidea juvernica | reverse complement strand
TTATGCAAATCTTACACCTTTAATATTAATAAAATACTATCATTTGTACAAATATGTACTACCTATTGATAGGGTTTAAATCGGCATACTAATACCCTTCCCTCTGGATGAAGTCAGTCATGAGGAAGCATTCCAAGGAGGACATGATAAATACTGGAAGAAATTGACTGGATCCAGATAGGTGACAGAAGCTCTATCATGCATAGACCATGAGCTTTAATCATAGATCATGTAAAACTCACGCGCCCAATGTTACGTTAGATAACTCATGTGATAACGGGTCACGGCACTTTTAACAAGTATATATAGTGCCCCTACTAATATTATAAATGTGGATGTAAGTATGTTTATCACGCTTTCACGCCGGAGCTACTAGACCAATTTTGATGAAATTTGGTACAGCGATAGACTAGAGCTTGGGAAAGGACATAGGCTACATTTTATCCCGAAAAAATTCAAAGTTCCCGCGGGATTATTGAAAAACTGAAATCGATGAGCTATAACTATACCAACAGTAGGCTTACTTTGCCATGGCAATGAATTCAAAAAAATTCAAAGATTCAAATATGCAAAATGGGAAGACGGGAACCGGAGCTGGAATAGGAGATAATAATAATCGAGATAATCTTCAATTCGAAACTTGCTTATTATTTTTAAAAACCCTTTATCTACGTGGACGCAGTCGCGGGTATCAGCTAGTATTTAATATAGGTGTCACGGCCCTGTACAGGGCTTGCATGTAAGCATAAGAGACAGCCGTACACTATTTTCTGCAGTAGAAAGTTCTGGGGCTCAACGAAGAATCTTTCTGAAGTAATTGGTAACATTGCAGGTGATTAACCCACTTGAGGATTTTTGATGGCAAGGTTAGCCGTCTACCCCATATCTAAAATAGGGGCACAGTTGACGTCGAATTGCTCAAGATTACCCGTACGCATAGGTCAGTTTCTATCACATTATTTTAGGTTAGGTTGGGTTATCTTAATTCAGTACAATGCTTATCTAGATATATCTATTTATCAACATTTTACATTTCTCGAAAGTGAAATCTAAGATTTTCCGAATCTCATATTGGTTTAAAATTGGCCATGATGATGAAAAAAGAGACAGACACATAAATTCTTAAGATTTAACGTGGGAGAAAATGAGATAGGAAGATACGAGGACGAGTAAAAAAAGAAGGACGCCGCGCCGTGATATTAGCAAGTGAAGCACCTTTATGCTAGTGTGTGTGCGGTTACGGGGGATTCCAGTTACACAATTTTTTCTCCCGTAAATAATCATATATGGCCACAAATACTTTTACAGTATCGTTTTTACACTTTTTCACAACGCACGACGGCATTTTTAAATATTTTATTGCGACGCAAACTGATCTGTTCCAGACGATGGCAAATCTCATAATGGCGGCCGATCGGCTTGAATTAGTGCAAGTGTGTGCGTTGGGGCTATGTATTTACACGTTTACCCGGCTTGTTTTGGTGCTACACTGTTATGTCAGGTGACACGGAGTCCTACTTTTTTTACTCGTCCGGAGGAAGATATATTGTTTTGGTACCAGGCGATCATATTTGAAGAAGAGATTGTCTTATGTATGACGCGAGTATACTTTAATATATTCTGACGTCATTCGCACGACGTATCACTACATAGTCACCAGGAGAACGTAAATATGGTACCGGTTATATTAAATCATGTGTCATCCTAGCAACATATACCAGGACTTCATAAGCAGTTTAGAATTTCATGCAAATTGCAGTTTTCACTTCTGACATCTGACATCAAACTCTCTAAGAAAAAAGCGATATACTCGATTGTATGAAACGTGCAGCTATTGATAGATTGACAGATGACGGCTATAATCTTATAAAGAACAGAGATAGCCGAAATCCAGTACGTTTTAAGCAACTGTTCGCTTTCAAACTTAGCCGGATTATATTTCGTAGCCAATCGCCATACTGTAATTATTACTATTTCAAACTTATGTCAGATGACTGCTCGTTTCATACTAAACTAAATTTCAATCTTTACTTAGGCAGTCCCGCCCCTTATTACGTAGTAATTACATCCTCTTTGATAATGTCTTGCTCGGGATTAATTTAATTATTCTGCGGTGTTAAAGTGTTGTTAAATAGTTAATTACGAGAACACCAATATAATTAGAAGTTTTTTATACTTTTCCTTAGTAGATTCTATTCTGAGTTATGCTCTTGATTGTTACGGCTTGACAAACTTGAGTCATTGCAAACGAGATTTTTGAAACTGCTTGTTAATAACAAAACTATAAATAGCTGTAAAGGAGATTATCACAAACTTTTCAAAATATGCAAAGTTTTACCAGTCAATGTTAAACACAAGTACCTTTTGGCAGTTAATAACTATGATAGTCAGGAACATAATCAATTATTGCAATCTAGTCATAGCTACAGCACGAGGTCGGTGTCATCTGGTAAACTAGAAGTACCTAGAGTTGCAAATTATTATGGCGATAGAACTTTAAAAAAACGCTTACCAAATTTACTCAATAGTTTGCCTATGGACATCCGCCTCGAGCCAAATAAATCTAGGCTTAAAACTAAGTTAAAAAAATACTTTTTAAGCACGCTTCCATAACCATTGTACTTAAATATTGTTATTCTAGTATTAAAAGTATTATGTTAAGTATATGAAAAAATGTAAATATCTATATTTAAAATACTAGTATTTAAACTATTAAGTTAATTTTATAAAACTATGTAAATATCTATATTTAAAGAGACTCATTCCTGCAGTCTAACTGTCAGAACAGTTTTGCAGGGTTTTGTTAACATTTGACTGTTATCATTTAATAAATAAATAAGTTAACTAATAAACATTAGATTTTTGGGTAAAGTTACATTTTTATTTTAGTTAACCTAACGTTTCAAGACCTTTCCAGATCTCGTTTTCAGGGGGACTGCAGATGAAATGAGTCAAAGTTAGTATTTTTCATTATGAAGTTTAGCGCCATTTATCTCCTCGGAGGTGGTATTTGCTGTACACAGATGGTTTTTGGCAAAATTTACTCACAGTGTCCTCTTCTTTTTTGGTATGTGTAGTTATGGGTTTTAATTTAGAGATTATCCCAGGTGTTAAATAATTTTAGACCATCTTCTCTATTGAAATCAGTCTTGACAGAAATCTATTCTCATTTACCAAAATTTCGTTTTAATCCTTTAAAAGTGTTTTATTTAAATGTGTAACACTCGCGTTAATCAAATTTAATACTAGAATACTATTTTTATTATCCTTGACTGCTTTACACAAGGCTTCACCTAGTATTTCCTCTTAACAGTAACACAATTGTACACAGGCAATTGGCAGACTCTTGTTGTTATTAACGAGCTTCGTGTCATTTTACGAACGAGTCTGCGGTGAAATTTCAATTTATTAGTTTTATTTTTCAATTTAATTTATTTGTACGTAAGCGTGCTTCGATAGGTAATCGTAATGAGTCATCATTTTCTTATTAAAGGGCATAAAAGGCTTTTTTTTCTCAAAATTGATTCCTTTAGAATTCTTTTTAATGTCATTTCTAATAACTACTAGATACTACTACCGCTTCGGAAACAAATGGCGCTTTGAGAGAGTAGAAGCGGCGCAAGAAACTCTCCCAGCATTCTTTTTTTGCGCTCTTTTCAATAAAAATATACAATATTGTACAGTCATTTCTATCGCTATAAAATAATCACAATCTAGTCCCAGGCTGTCCGATCATTGAGGTAGCAGTGGAGTAATAGGATTTACGACAGAGCCATTTTTTTATAAAACATTTAAATTTATGTATAGATAATGCCTGAACAGTGGCTGGGACTTTATTATAGAAGTGTATACATTTACCCTTAAAGCTATTATGTATATATTAAAAAAGCTTACCTATATTTATTTATTTATTAAAGTCTATAACAATAAAAAACTCCTACTAATTAATTTACAATATTTTATATATCATCCTTCTGCCATTCGTTCTTATTGTTTGCTGTGCGGGACCATTCGTAATTTACTAGATCGTCTTTCCATCTTGTACCAGGTCTACTTCTTCTTCTTTTGGCATCTAATGACCAGTTTGATGCTATACTGTTCCATCTTTCGTTACTGGCCCTTGATACGGCCTGCCCAATTCCATTTTGTAGTTTTTGCGATTCTTATTTTGTCTTTAAGTTTTCTTTCCCTAAAACATGGTCGAGGGAGGTGATGGCTGGTCCATGCGTCATGCTCGTGAACCGGAGTTACTTGTGGTGGCTGGATGCTTCTAACATCTGGAACTCTGCTTCTATAATATATCTTCTTCTATACATATATAATATATATTTTCAAAATATTTATGTAATGCTCATAATCCCATAACACATAAATACAAACAATAAATGTATGGAATATAATGGGTTTTGTAAAGTTAATGGAAATTTCTAGTAAGTTCAAGATCAAATCGAACAGAGTAAAAAGGATGGACAATGTGTAAGCAGGATAAAAATAGTTAAAAGAAACTTCTGCTACAATTTAAATTTAATGATGGAATGGGAGAATAATTTTGAAAATAGAACAGATCCGGGGGTATATAAGCCGTACTAAGCGTGGCCTTCGCCTATCTCAGCGGATACTCCACAGGGAGTGCCGCTTGCGCCTCTCTCTCCCCAAGAGAAGGTCGCCTTCGAGGAGGGCTTAGAGGGCACATGCCCAAAGCCAACTGCAGGTGGTGTTTAGTGGGCAGGCACCTAGGTTTTCACGTGAGTCCCACATAACCAACGCAGACTTAGGCTGCGTTGGTATGCATGAGCATTCATTCATTCCCGTCGTTATCCCGGAAGGTAGCCCTTTCCCTTTGTTTGGGCGCAAAAAAAAGGCCTTCGCCAGTTCTAGTTCTGACATAAAAGTGTAAAGAAAGAAGAAGAAGAAGTAGTGAAAAGTGGAAAATGATCCAGGAGGAAAAAGATAGAAGACGCTTAGTGTTCGGTGTGGTGTGATGCGTTAAAGGCACCGCCGCCGACAAGAGGAACAGCGGCAGACCGGCGAGGTACATGTTCAGAAAAGTGAACGCGAATAAAAACTATAAGCGGAGTATTAATTTCAATGTGAATAATACGAAGAGTATGTTACAAAATTTGAAAGATGCCATTGAGTGTCAAGACGCCACGCACACAAGAATCTAATAGTTGCCGTAATAAATAAGATATTGATTTTAGGTAGTGCGTTATCTAGTTGGAGCGCAACGGAGACCAATGCTTAATCTAAGGCTTTAGGTAAATATTTATTTAAAAGTGGTAAATAAGTAATAATAATAATATTGACACACTTTTTACACAATTTATCTTGCCCCAAGTTAAGCATCTATAATAGCCTGTGTTATGGGTTACAAGACAATGATATATTTAATACAATATACTTACTTAAACATACATATATTCATATAAACGTACATAAATACATTTTGACATCCATGACCGGAAACAAACATCTATAAATGCTTTCACCTACAGGGATTCGAACCCGGGACCTCTAGCTAAGTAGGTAGGATTGCTAACCACTCGGCTATACAGGTTGTATAAGTAGGTACCTAATGGTAAAATGAATAACTTATGACATTCAGTAGTATAATATTTTGACTTAATTAAATAAATTTGATTTTATTTATGCCCTGTCCATTATAAACTTGACTTCAGTACCAACCGCTCATTCAGACGATAGAATTTCTGAGCCTCAAGCAATTCGTAAATGCGTTCACAATTTTAAGGTTGGTAAAAATGGCATTTTTTATGATGTTTGAAGAGTCATTTTTTTTTATAAAACATATAAAAAGACGTAGGGACATAGCTTTTGCATACATAGATTTTGTGACAAAACATCACCTCTTTAGAAGCATTATCCAGGAAGAAAAAAGGGGAATATAGGTTTGTATGGAATAACGCTGCTATCGTTCCCTCTTAAGATCTGTCATTTTGACAGTCTCACCGACAGTAGCAACAAAATTCTTAATGTAGTATTAGGCACGGACGAGTAAAAACAAGGACTCCACACCGTGATATTAGCAAGTGAAGCACCATTATGCTAGTGTGTGTGCGGTTACGGGGGATACTAGTTACACAATTTTTTCTTCCTTAAATAATGTATGGGCACAAATACTTACTTATATAGTATCGTTTTTACACTTTTTCACAACGTACGACGGCATTTTTAAAATATTTAATTGAGACGCAAACTGATCTGTCAAAGACGATAACAATTCTCTCAAAACTCATAATGGCCGCCTATCGGCCTGTAGTAGTGTAAGTGTGTGCGTGGGGCTATGTATTTACACGTTAATCGGCTTGTTTTGGTGCTACACTGCTATGTAAGGTGACACGGAGTCCTTATTTTTTTACTAGTCCGTGGTATTAGGTATTAATGTTTTAGACGCGTTATGGAACCGGAACTAAGTCGAGAGATAAAAAATGATAGAAATTATGACGCATATTTTAGTGTTGACAAGATCAGGTTTTGAAGGAAGACACAACTTTATAAGTTACGATTTCATCTTTTAGTCTTGACATTTAAAAAGTAATAGAGATTACACATTAATTAAGATTAAAGAAATGCTCCGAGTGAGGCATGACTTGGATAAATTTAAATATTATCAGATTTATAGGAAGTGACGAGGTTAAATTTAAATAAATATTTTTATTTAAATTTAAAAACTTAAATGATATATTTTCAAATCGCTTATTGAATGTCTTAACCATTCGAAAATATCTGTGAGAGACCTGAGAAGAACGGGCGCAAGATTTTTTTTCCATTTTCCATTTTTTCCATGTCAGCCTTACAAAACTCTCATCCTAAAGTTTCATACTAAACTAAATTTCAATTTTTACTTAGGCAATCCCGCTAAGTTATGTAGTATTTACATCCCCTTTGGTCATAACTTTAACTGCTAACCCTAACCGATTAACGGCCGGTTTCAATAACGTAACTCTAGTTACATTACTGTCACCGTGTAATGACAAGATCTTATCTATTCATAGTTATGTCCAATGTAGTTATGGTCCAATGCTGTATGTCGATAGGTTATTGAAATGTAGGTAAGCGTAAACGGATAGATTTGTCTACCTCTAGTAAGTTAAACTAAGGATAGATAGGTTATTACGGTCTACTCAGCGACATAAATATTCGATACTGACTTTATTTTTCACTTTTCAACTTTAAATATGCCAAAAAATAAGATGTTGCAACACATTTCGCAGTCTATGTTAAAGTCAGCGTTACCGTTAACGTTAAATTTGACTTAAACCTTAACTATAACAGCTAATATGGTTGGAATCAAAAGTAACATTAATTTTCTTCAATATATTGTCGGCATATGCATATACTTAGTCTGGCCAAAATACTGTTACAATTAAAAATAAACAAAATATGACATTTGAATTTGGAATCTGTCATTTTTATATGATTGTTCATTGCGTAGTTAGTTACGTAATATTTACATCTTCTTTGTTACTGTCCGTCCATGTCAAAAGGTTAGGTAAGCAGTGCATTTTAGGTAAAAAAATTGTGGAATAAACTGCGAAGCAATTAATTCATACGAACTTATTAGAATATATTAGTATGTACGCGTCATAAAAGCCATTACTTGCAAAAACTATAATGGTTGACGGCTTCTAAATTAAATAACCATAACGAAAACTGTAAATCAAAATATACGACTGCATGAAGTATTATTAGAGTCATTACTCTTTGTTTTTTTTGCTACACCTCTCTTAATTGTTAAAAATGTTATAGAGATTCCTATGACTGATTGTCTCCAATATATTGACCAAGAAATTCAAAAGTTATGGTTAGACATGTGGAAGAAAGACCAAGATAATAAAGGAGAATGGTATGGCCGCATACAAGAAAACATACCTGTCAGACCCTGGTATAATCAATTGAAGGATTGCAACAGAGATTTTATTACAACGATAAATAGATTGCGTTTTGGCCATAATACTGCACCGTCACACCTTGCAAGATTGGGTATTGTTGAGAATAAAATTTGCCCACATTGCAATTCAAATGAAGGGACAATGGACCACCTTATTTTTGACTGCCAAACATTTCTGATTGACAGACTTGTGCTGGCTAGTGAAATCAGTGACTCCATGATCAATTATTAAGAGACAAAAGAAGTTATAAACCATTGTATATATTAAGAATATAATTCTAACAATATAAAATAAAGTGAAGTGATAAGTGAACTGTGAAATGAAAAGTATACATATTTAGATAATAAAAAAAGACTTGACTTAAAGGTCTTAGTTACCAGGTCATAAAATCCCAAAAAAAAAAGTCTCTTAAAGAAATATATGAAGCGCTTGTTGATCACTATCACCCATGTCAATAGAGAAAGGAATCTAAAATGGCTTAAGATCCTTTCTCACCCACACCTATCGATTGTATGTTAACACACGTGTCGGGCAGTAAGTACTGTCTTAAAAAAGTGTGTGTATATGTATGTATGCACGCATAAGTTATACTACTTTGGCCTAACGAAGAAAAATCATTAAAATGATTTATTCCTCGTGGTATTCTACGTTTTTAGAAAGAACAATTTGCAGCATGGCTTTGACAATTATTAATTATTAAATAATGAATACGGCTGTATGAGCTTGAACCCTTTGCCTGTCATAATAATGAACGAAGAAACCAAAAAAAAAATAACGAATGCTTTGGCGGCATGAAATGTGTCATTGCGTCAGAAAATTTTAGAAACCAACTTCAACCTGTTTATTTTTGTGTTACAGTGATGCGCGCGCATCTTAAAATTTCACCCTCATAATTTTTTTATAACACGCCTAAAGAAGTACAACTTCAAAAACACATTTTTTTGCTTAATTCTGTACTACATAATAATTCTAAAAGATACATAAATGCCCTCAAAAATACAACTTGCTAGAAAGCCAAGTCTCGCAACTCAATTCTTCTAACGTAAAAAGTTGAGAGAGTTGACCAATTTAGTCGTATGGAACTCCTCGACAACAGCACAGACAATTTCAAAGAAGCTACATGAAATGGATTGAAATGAAATAGTTTACTGAAAATAATACGATAAAAATAAATAACAAAACCCAATTTTCAAAACAAGACTCACAATAATTTAAAAAAAAATCCTCGCTCATTTTAATCGTTAATTTCAATTATTTGTAAATTCCATATTTAACTGAAATTTTGACCTGTATATTTACTGCCTTATTTATAATATAACGCTTTTCGAGGTCATAAAGCTATATTAATTAAAACGTGTTTTAAGCCTACCGAACGTTCGATAAAATTCCTTATATACGTTAGATAAATCCCCCATAGCTAATACGTCTCTATAGTACGCAATGTTGCCATTTCGTACAAAAAAACATGATTTTAACCTATTTAATGAGGAACTGTCAATGGAAACAGACATCTTTTCAATGTCAATGGTTTGTCAGTTGTCAAAAGTCAATGTCAAAATAATTTCAAACTTCAAAAATCAAAGTTTTGAAGTCTGTCGGTTGTCGATCTATGACGGATATCCAAGAATAGCTATTTATCATATTATTTAACGAACAGCTGATCGATGTCGGCCGTGTTTATTTGCGTTCGAGTGCTTAAAATAAGTTTATAGAAGGGTCCTAGGTACTATAAGTCACATCAGCTTTATCGAAGAGATAATGAGCGTTTTAGCTCTAAAATGCGATTATGAATACCATGTTTTAATAGGCATGCTCGTTTAATGCCACTGCTTGTGGCGGCGACGTGGAGCGGGTCGTTTCCTTCCCAAAAATATGGTCATGCTCGTGAACGGGCGCTACTTGTGGTGGCTGGATCATCCTCTCAAGAGGAAATCGGCTTCATGTTTTTTTCTTTTATTTTCTTAAATTAATATTATTAGATATATATTTTTTTTATAAAATAGCTAATAAAATGCTCGCATAATGCCTTTATTTTATTTACGGTATGTGTAGATTGATACATCTACTGTATTGTACTTTATGTAATCAATAACTATATATCTCTATTTTTACTAATTAATTTACATTTTTTTGACTTAAGTGTGTAAGGCATTAATTATTAACTGAGGTTTGAGTATTCTGATGCATCACTTTGCAAATATTGTAATTGAAATCATTTGTAAATTTAATTGACAATAAGAACCTGTAATACCAATCTGTTTTGAAAAGAGCAACCTTAGAGTTTCTTGCTCGTTCTTCTCTAAGGAAATCTGCATTCCGAATGAGCTGTATGAAAAAATGACATATTCAAGTTTAATGCAATTTACCTTCGAAATAAAATATTTTTGATTTGATTTGATTTGATTTGATTTGATTTGATTTGATTTGATTTGATTTGATACGGGTCACCTGATGGTATGTGATCACCTGATTGCCGCGGCCCAGACCCTCTTGTAACTCCAGATTAAACACATGAGCGAACAAGAGGAAAACACATTCAGTGGTTGAGGACAGAACCGGCGCTTTCAAAAGTTAAACT
>CATIXQ010000005.1:20295181-20353936 GCA_949711755.1 Leptidea juvernica | reverse complement strand
TGATTTGATTTGATTTGATTTGATTTGATTTGATTTGATTTGATTTGTTTTGATTTGATTTGATTTGATTTGATTTGATTTGATTTGATTTGATTTGATTTGTTTTGATTTGATTTGATTTGATTTGATTTGATTTGATTTGATTTGATTTGATTTGATTTGATTTGATTTGATACGGGTCACCTGATGGTATGTGATCACCTGATTGCCGCGGCCCAGACCCTCTTGTAACTCCAGATTAAACACATGAGCGAACAAGAGGAAAACACATTCAGTGGTTGAGGACAGAACCGGCGCTTTCAAAAGTTAAACTGCACCGTCGATTCTTTTAAATTTAATTTTAATATCACAGTTTTTAAGTACCTATTCATAATAGTACAAGAGCGCACTGCACGATTCTGGATCCATCTGTTTTTATTTTTTTTTTGATAAAAATAACTTTAAATGGATGTTGACGGAGTATGCAATGCATTAGCGATAGGTTGCCTATAAAAAATAGCCGCAACTACCTTTAATTAATTTTAGTATAATTCATTTACTGATATAAATTTCAACTATATGTTTTTGTAATCAATTTTGTGTCAATTTAAAGGAAATTACTAACATAATTGAAAAGACATATTTGCTAGGTCACAGTCAAACACAACATTAGGTTGTTTTTATAGGTGTACTAGCTGACCCAGCAAATGTTGTATTCCCATTTAAGAAATTAAAAATAAAATTTGGGGTATAAAAAATAGATGAAACGGAATCTCAGACCTAACCCTGCTTGTAATAGCAGATTTGTGATGTAATAGAATTATATAAAAATCGCGATATAAAAATAGTTGTAAAATGTAGACAAAAAATATGAAATTGTATGTATTTTTTAATGTTAAATCATATTAAAATAAAAAAAATTGTCAAAAAAAAATAAAGATTATTATTTTGGAGTGGGTGACCCTTATCATTTAGTTGTATGAAAAATTGATGTTGGCCGGTTCTCAGAAAAAGGCCCAAAAAATTTGTGTGTACACAAATTTTCAAACAAATTGCCTTAGCCGTTTCGGAGGAGTAAGGTAACTAAAATTGTGACACGACAATATTATATATAAGATAAGATATCGTACTACATTGCATACTCTCCCTACATTCATTTAAAATAAGTTTGATTAAATAAAAAACAGATAACTTCAGAATAGAGCAGTGAGATCTCAGACTATGACAATATATTTATCTGCGAAAACTTGACTTAAATTAAATTTATCAAAGTGGGTTAAACCGGGCGCGTATGATGTCATATGATGACGCAATTTAAGTGGTTGCTTGCTGATAAAATAATAATATGTTAGTTGATATTTTCTGTAGATATAGGTTTGCCTCACATTAAGTACTAAATATAAGTTTTATTTATATCAAAATTAATAATCATTTTTGTTTTTGTTTATTTATTTTGGCGAGAATATTAAAAACATAACAAAATATGTAGAGAAAAATTCATGTTCATTATTTTTCAAAATAAAATTTTAAGTCACTTCTTTGAAAATTTTTGCCATAGACCTGAGAAAGACTTGCGCAAGAACCTCAGCGGGCTTTTAATTTTTCATTTTTAATCAAATTTCGTTACAATATTATTATCTATCGTTACTTATATATTTATTTATTAATTTAGGTACAAAAACGAATACAAAGTAAAACATATGACACAGAAAATATTAAAAATAAAGTACTTCAAATATATAAAATTCTCATGTCGCGGTGTTTGTAGTTAAACTCCTTCGAAACGGCTTGACCGATTCTCATGAATCAATTTTGAGTGCATATTGGGTAGGTCTGAGAATCAGACAACATCTATTTTTCATCACCCTAAATGTTAAGGGTGGTTCGCACGATTTTTTTTTGACATTTTTTTTAAATTTGTTTGATTATGAGTCAGCATTAAAAATATATACAACTTCAAATTTTCACCCATCTACGACCAACAGTTACTTTTGTATCACGATTTTAATATCGGCAATACAACGTTTGCTGGGTCAGCTAGTATATCTATATTTATTTATTTAATTAAGGTACAAAAACGAATACAATATAAACTTATGAAACAGAAAATATTAAAAATAAAGTATATAATATCACTATAAAATTGTAAATCTAACTTTTGTACACAGCGATATATTATTTACAATCACATTGAAAATATGTAAATACAAGTAATACTTGGGTATGTTAAGGTGTTTCTTAATTGTTATTTTAAAATTATACAAACTTTGACTAAATATGTCGATCTCACAATTTTTATGACTACTTAACTCGTTATATAATTGGCACATACGATAAAGTGGATTATTATGTGCGACATTGTTGTAACAGTGCGGTATTGCAAAAATTGTAGGTTTGTGAGTGGCTTGTTTGCTAGTTATAAAATGACTAGCTGACCCGGCAAACGTTGTTTTGCCATATAAAGTATAATTCACGCGATAGTTTTATAAGTAATAAAATATTGCCTATATTATAGCCTGTACATCATTTTGTTCTATTGTCAATAGTTTTTGCAGCACACGCAAAAATAGGTTTTCGATTTTACACCTTGTGTTACAAAATAGCAATTTTATTACGGATCCCTAATTTTGAAAAAAAAAACATAGCCTATAGCCTTCCTCGATAAATGGACTACCCAACACTGAAAGAATCATTCAAATCGGACCAGTAGTACCAGAGATTAGCGCGTTCAAACAAACAAACAAACTGCAGCTTTATAATATTAGTACAGATAATCTTTTAATAAGTCATTGCTGAAAGTCCCATGTACAATTGTAGGGTAGTCATGTCAACAATTTCACGTCTGCATTTAAGACTTTGAAATTTAAAATGTACCAAGCGGTCCTCATACTCAGGTATGGCTCGTCTCAATCCCATTTTGCTACTTAATTGTCTAATGAAGCGCCTTTGAATTGTTTCCATACTGTCTTCGTCAGCTTTGTAAATGGGTGCCCAGATTGAGGAACAGTACTCAAGTTGCTGTCTTAAGGCCGGAACGCATTAGCGCGGGACTACGCGTCAAAATATTATTTCAACCATTTTGTATGGAGCATGTCGCACCAGAGCGAAGCTGCACTGCGCGTCGCGACAGAGTTGCCTCCGAGAGAATAATTTGACGCGCAGTGCAGCGACGCTCAGTGCGACACAGCAAGCGGCGCGTGGCTTCAGTATGCATACTGTTAATCGTTAAGTTTATAGAATTATGTCTTATAATTTAATTAATTTTAATAACCAAATAAAAAAAATACTAAATTTATTACTTTAATTTAATTAATTATTAATTTTATTTTATTCATAATATATTGGATACATTGCATAACCTTACAAACTAATTTATCTTGTATATTATAGCGATTGTAAAACACTCTATTGATTGAAAAGAGTAGCCGTTGTGTTTCTCGTGTGTTCTTCTCAATAGCTCTTTTTCCGAATATTATCACTATCGCTCATCTTGTAATGTTGCTCGCACGTGAACTGCTATAGAAATGACGCGAGCTGTCGCTTACTGCAGTTGTAGTGCGATAGGTAGGTACCGTCGAGCGACGTGAAGCGACGCGCCGCTCTAATGCGTTCCGGCCTTTACTAGTGAGGTGTAAAGTACCTTTATCTACACCCATGCTATAAACCCTCTATTAAAGATTCTGAAACAGTTAGCTTATTGCCAACATTAAAACACGCAATGTTCTAATAACCATTACATCACCCAAAAGAGTGTTGTAATGTTATACTGAATTTCATAACAACACTCCTCTGTTTTTTTTATCCCTTCATGCGCAAAGAGTTTCAACATACAGCCACATTCTTATTGCTCGATGCGTGGAATCTGTATGAATTTCAAAAAAAGAACATTTTCGTTTACGCGCGCTCCACACTACGAGAACGTCGCGCGCCGTAAAACAAAAGTAGATTATTCGAATCCCCGCCATTTTTCTTCGATATTTTTATTGTTTTTTTTTTTACAAAAAATAAGCGATTCATTTTAAACGCTGCAAAAGAACATTATATACGAGTGAATTTTAATTATTGCACTATACAAAATGTAAATTACTACTAAAATAAATAATTGTTTCATTAATACTTATTTTATTTGTATAAAATCAGTAATGAATGATATTAGGTTACTACTAGGACTGGTGTTTTAATGTTAGCAGTAAGCTAACTGTTCCTTTTAGAGGATTCATATTCTGGGTGTAGATAAAGTCTTGTATGCAACTGTTGATAATTAGGTATTAAAACACTCATGTGATACTATTATCACACGAGGCGAATTCGTGTTTTAATACCCCTTATTACACAACAGTTGCATAAATAACTATTAGTGAATCTAAATTCTTGAGTGGTTTTGATGTGCTCATCATAAATCCTAGCATCCTACTAGCTTTTTTCACAATGACTTCATAGTGACATTTAATTTATAATTATATTATATCGTTATTTATATGTTTATTATTATTATATAAATAGCCTGAGGGCGGTTGCTCCATTGCCATTCCAAAACACTTCAAAACTATCAAAAGGTACAATACAAATAATAGATATATTATTAATATTAAAGAGGTGTTTTAAATGAAATCTTTGTTAAGTTATTTAATACTTTTTAGTTGTTGAAGCCGGTTTTTTAAGCGTTTTTTTTTTACTTTTTAGTGTCTCTAATTGGTTGATGTTTTGTAAGCTGCAGTGGATATTTTCTCGATTACATCAGGGAAACTATATGTCTTTGCCTTATTTTGTCATATATGTATAAATAGTAATTTTTTAAATAGCTTTGGGTAGGCCGAAAGGAGCCGCACGCCTTTGCAATATAGATCCCAATAAACGGGAATATAAAATAATTTACTCCGCTAAAAGCCGGCTACTTTGCACAGGAAGCCGGCTAGATTATAGGTACCACAACGGCGCCTATTTCTGCCGTGAAGCAGTGATGTGTAAACATTACTGTGTTTCGGTCTGATTGGCGGCGTAGCTAGTGAAATTACTGGGCAAATGAGACAACATCTTATGTTTCAAGGTGACGAGCGCAATTGCAGTGCCGCTCAGAATTTTTGGCACTGCATTGTAATGGGTAGGGCATATCAATTACCATCAGCTGAACGTCCTGCCCGTCTCGTCCCTTATTTTCATAAAAGAAAATTTAAAACTACTGTGCCAAACTATGTCAAACTTTTTTAGGACCAAATGGCAACTATTCCGCATCAAACGAAAGAAGAATCACGTTAAACGGTTTATGAATCTCAGTGTAATCGGTGTACATACATAAAAAATACCAATCGAATTGAGAACCTCTTCCTTGTTGAAGTGGGTTAAAAACACAATAGCTATTGAGATGCATCAATCTAGACACACTAGGTATTATACCTTTATTGATTTACAATTTGACGCATAGATCAGCCATCGCACCTGTCGCAATTGAGGAAAGGATACGATACCGCACATAACGCTGACGGAAGTAATAACTTAAGTGAAAATGGCAAGTTATGTTGACAAGTGACGTAGTACAAAAGTACCATCGACAAAATTGATTGATGATCCAGTTTGCTCATAATTAATTATTTTAAAACCATAAAAACGGTTAGGTTTACATTTGCACGAAAATATTGTATATCAATTGATGGACTAACATCCGGACGACCAAGTCTTGCTCCGATTTTTAAGAATGTACAAAACTTTGAACAAAAAAAAACTATTATAGTCTTGCTAAGCTATTCTATTGGCGAAATTTACCTTTATATTCTAATGTTATTGTAGCTGTTTCTCATTAAAACACGGATAAATCTACATTTTTTTAAACCTAGCTAGTTCGATTTCTCGCCCCCAAACTAAGTATACTAAATTTCATAAAAATCATTTAAGCTGTTTCCGAGATTCAGATTATATATATAATCAAGAATTGCTCGTTTAAAGGTATAAGATATGAGAGTTTCTGTTGAACGTCGTCGATTCATCACATCATAGGTAAGAAGTACAATAATAAAAATGATAAATTTGTGTTAAAAAACAATCAATTAAAATAATATATTAATTCGTCCGTCCATTCCGCCAATTCAATAAAAAACATTTCATTTCTACTGAAATATCAAGCCGTTACACCGTCTCATATGCAAACAAGTCTATTCCGACCGTATGTTATTAAATCTCGTGGATGTATTTGCATGCATATTGCATAGATTTCAAATGAAATATGCAAAATATTGAATGTGATTTCAAAAGACAATTTTTACTTTATTTTATAGGAAGCGGTATTTTAAAAGAAAAATCTATTGGTGAACTGTTGCTTATAACTATCTAACTCGCGCTCGGCTCGTGCGTTGTGATTAACAGTGTAAAATTGTTTTTGAGACCTACTAGTGAATAAAGGCCGATTCGCTTAGATAATAATTAGATGATTAATAAAAAATAATGACTATACAATAAATACAAGAAACAGAACAATCAGAGACGACCTAATAAACTAACGACCAGCAAAATTGTCAAAATATTATTAATTATTGACTTACAATATCACTATAGCGTACCCGTGACATTACAATGTCACTATAACCAGGCCGTTAAATTGTAAGAAATGAAATCGATTGAAAATCTATCGTTAAATTACAATATCACTAGTGAAATTGTAATATCACGGATCTGATAAAATAACTGCGACATACACAATAGATTTTATGTAAAACATACGTCACAGGGATATCGTCATAGCCGTGTATTTCAATTTCACTAGTGATATTATATACGGTACATTGTCAATTGTAAGAAATGAAGTCGTCATTTATTTACAATTTGATGGCCTGGTTTAGTGACATGTCACGATGTTAAGCGTTAACTTCTGCGCTGCTTTTATTACTACTTGGTAATATGGGTATCACTCCGGCTAGGAAGAAAATAAAATGAACCACGTCAATGCCGATGTAGTTTGCGTTTATAATGACGTCAGTAAGGCATTTTCTGCTCTTAATAGACAATGGCAAGCTTTTTTTTGGAGTGGAAAATAAATTTAGACTCCAAAATGGGGCCTATAAGTCGGGCTTGGGTGTAAGCACCCCCTAACGACATAATACCTCCTATGTGCTAACAGTCTTGGAGGCCGAAAATGTAGCTCACCAGCTCGGGGCGTCTCGGAAGGAGACTCGAACCTCGGACAAACTACTTGCTAAGTTATATGGATAGAAGGTCATTAACGATCTTATATATATGTTAGTGATTAGTCCAATGGACTTGAGGTTTGAAGAGACTACAATGGCAAGACACGATGGAAAGACCCTGGAGGCTTCGGCACTAGGAAGGGCGATGGTGTAAGATGCAACTTACGTAGACACTCTGCCTTCTTCTCACATCCAAGTGAATTCATTGGTGCTGGGGTTGCTACTTCGACTGCTGAAGAGAGCAAACATAGCAATTAATATGTTCTTCTAAGTGAGTCTTACTGTTTTGTGCCGCTTGTGGCATGTTGTCGCATGTGGAGACTCTTTCCCCGCAGGGTCCAGTTACTAAGAATGTACGAAGTACTATCTACACGTCTCAATAGGGCTATTGGTAACCCAAGCGCTGGCAACTATTTCGATCAACGGATTAGCCTAGCTATCCAACGAGGAAATGCTGCCAGTATTCCTGCTACACTTATTCATAGTGGTAATTTTTACTACAAGTTTTCATATCAATTGTTAATCATTTAAATCTTTTTAATATAGTTATATATAAGCATTTTATTTGAAAAACTCCGCCAACAAATATGTATTGTACTACAAATATATAAAACATATAAAGATATAGAACGAAAGTTTGTTCAAGGTATCCGTTTTGAGAAATTCGCATCATTTCGTAATCCGTGTCGATATTTATCGATAAGACTAATAATAAAGTCCCGAAGAAAAGATACTTGGAAGGCTGAAAAATATGGAATTTTCTCAAACTCACAAATAACTGTGCAAGGCTGAAATGTATTTACATATCATATATACCACTCGACAAGTTCATTTTAACTTTAATATCCAAGATAAATATCAGAGAAGCATTAAAACGCTTGCGTTTGTCCAGTTCTATAACGAAAATGGGAGTCACCTGTGTAAATGATTAACGGGCAGTTAGAAGGTCGCGAAGTCTAGGCCGCTAGTCGCTAGCGCCTGTCTGGTGCCGGGCCGACACACCGACACAATCAACATTGAGACCTGTCACATGCCTAGCTATAAAATATACCGCTATACTAGGCTGCTCAGATTAGAAAACTTTGCAAAAAAAAGGTTTTATGCAGGCTGCTTGTCGATTATAATTATGATTATGTCAAAGTAAAGACCAGCCTTTGATTTTCCATTTGAGATCGAAATAGGGAGCGTTTTTTCAAATTTCAAATGTGGCCTAAAATTTCAAATAGCATTCCAAGCAAGTCCCAAGAATATCGTTGGTATAACGAATTCAAGCGCAGTCAATTACATAAGTCTATCTTATTAGAGAGATTGGTTTGGGAAGTGTTGACATGAGTATACCGTTTATATGAGGACACTTTCCAGGTGGGTGTGCACAAACAAAAAAAAGTTAGAAGCAGGTCTAAGTGGAGTTGAAGCGTGACTTGACCAGTAAATGAAAAGCTTAGCGCGTTCATGACATCGTGAAAGATGTTGAATCTTGAACTTATCCATACAAACCAGGAACAAAGCGTCAGTCGATTGTTTATCTGTTTCACAAAGATCTAACGTCGTCAGTGAATTTCGGTCGCTAGTTTATTCACTTTGACTTTATGTATAAAATTTTACTTTCGCAAAGAACATGCAACAACACATCAGGTCGTGACAGTTTTATTTCATCCAATATTGATAAACTATGGAAGTTTTCGTAAACAGTAATCTCTTAGCCACATTTCTGCATAGCTACCGTTTGTGGTCGTTTCCTATGCTATCATTTATAGCACTAAATATTATAGCTGATTCTGTGGCAGACTATTATATACTTAACTCGCATAGGTTCAACCAACCACGGGTTCAAGCGGAGTTCAAGGCTTCCATACCCTAAATAGTTCAGACACTAGACTTACGTCATTATATTACTAGACTTGACAACAAAGTTAACGAAATTCCTTTACGTTTACAATATATACGCATTGTGGTTGTTATTTGATTTTGTAATATGCTTTGATAAGGCTTAATCTATTTTTTTTATTTTATAATCTTTGGGAAACCTACAACTAGCAACTTGGTTAGTATATGTTATGGCTATTAGAGGCTTAAAGGCATTATTTTATTTTTTCAAAATTTATTTTGCTTTAGAATTCTTCTTTGATGTCACTTTTAACACTACCACCGCTTGAGAAACAAATGTCGCTTTTTAGAGAGAAGAATCGACGCAAGAGGCTGAGAATGCGGAGAGCCGCATTCTTTTTTGCGCTCTTAACGACCGGGCTTATTGATATTTTAAACTCATGGGTACACTTTATTGATATTATAATAAATCTAGGTATATCACGAATGAATTTAGCAGAGTAAGAAAGACGTCAAGCGTTTTGATTGGTAAAATTTTTTTTATTCGCAATTTGCAAAATATTGTTTTGCAAATGGGGGCACTCGTCTTTGTGATTAACAGTGTTTTAATTTGTTTTTGGGTCCTACTTGTGAACAAGGGCTGATTCGCTAAGAAAACAATTAGTTAACACTAATTTATGACCAAAAATTTTTTTTTATATGTCTATACAATAAACACAAGAAACAGACCAATCAGAGACAACCTCGTAAACATACACTAGATGAAAATGAATTTTTTTTTTGGAAGAAAAACTGACACATTCACACAAAAACGTTAATGAGAATAAAATATATGCTTAATCTAATACTTAACTTACTTAATGCAAAAGAAAAAAAAGCAAAACTTAATGTGGCAGTGATCTTCCAAAACTGGAATCCACTGAGTTATAGTTGTGTCCATACATTATGAGCATAACACTGATTATCAGTGACCTCATTGTGTGACGTTTGGAGCTGAACTGACATATTTTAAACGCAAAATGTAATTAATTGTTGAACTAAAATAAATATTATACAAAAATAGAACTACAAAAAATGTTACTAAAATAATTAATGAAATAACAAAAATAATAAAAAACGTATGTGTGTAAATATATAAGGAAGAGAAAATAATAATAATGAGTAGCTGTTTTATACAATACTAGGAGGTATTGGTCATTACTATGTATTTTTGTATTTTTTTTCTAAAATTCGAGACTGAATATAAACCCCGTACATCACTATAGTCATCACTAGTTTTTAGTGACATTGTAATGTTTCAGCATTACAATGTCACTAAAAACAGGCCGTTAAATTGTAAGAAATGAAATCGATTGTCAATCTAGCTTTAAATTATAATATCACTCGTAGAGCCGATCGAATTGTCGGGGACCCTGTGCTCTGTGAACAGCTGGATCACTAGGCGGTGCGTAGAAATGTCGCTTCATTGTGTGTCTTCAACCGCATTTATCACGGGAAGTGTTCCGAAGAGCTGTTTAACCTGATTCCTGCCGCTGAATTCCACCTTCGCACGACACGCCACAAGTTAGGATATCATCCCCACCATCGGGATGTGTGTCCTCCACAGTGCGGTTTAAGAGGAGCTTCCTTTCACGTTCTACAAAACTGTGGAATGAACTTCCTTGTTCGGTGTTTCCGGGACGATACGACATGGGTACCTTCAAAAAAAGTTCGCGTACACCTTCCTTAAAGGCCGGCAATGCTCCTGTGATTCCTCTGGTGTTGCAAGAGATTGTGGGCGGCGGTGATCACTTAACAACAGGTGACCCGTACGCTCGTTTGTTCTCCATAAATAAAAAATCACTAGTGAAATTGTAATATCACGTCTTTTACAATATAACTGCGACATATATATTTCTCTCGTTTATGTCAGCGCTCCCTTGTCCAATAAGGCTGAGATCTATAGAGCGTACTTAGACTCTGCTCAGACTTTATTTATTTATTTATTATTTATGAAAGCCTATTACAATATTAAAACTATTACTAATTTATTTACAATATTTTTTATATATCATCCCACTGCTGGGCAAAGGCCTCCCCCTTCTCTGGTCCTTATTGTATGTTGTGCGTGACCACATAACTCCTTCGTAATTTACTAGGTCGTCTCTCCATCTAGTACCAGGTCTACATCTTCTTCTTTTGGCGTCTAATGGGTACCAGTTTGATGCTATACTGCTCCATCTTTCGTTACTAGCCCTTGATACATGGCCTGCCCAATTCCTATTTGCAGTTTTTGCTATTCGTATTATGTCTTTAAGTTTACTTTTTTTCCGTATTTCATTCTTTGTTATTTTGTCTTTTAGTCGTCTAATACATAATAAGTTTCTTTCCATATTTCTTTGCGTCACTTTTAGTCTCTTCGCTTGGTGTTTATTGCTCAGACTTTACTCACGTAAAACTTACATGAGTTTAAGCTTAACGTAATCTTTGATTACGTTTCTATATTCAATTTACACCCGAAATTATACTGAGCTTAAACTAAGACAGTCCAATGCATCGCGTTTTATCACACTCTGCTAAGTTTTACGTAAGTAGAGTCTAAGTTAGCTCTATAGATCAGTCTAACTTAGCACTCCAGATCTTTCCTCATTTTCCCTCTTCATTAATTATTCTTCTTCATTAGTTGCTCCGGCAATTTTTTTTAATTTTCTTTCCATCGTATCGATTGTCTTCCTCTATTTCTTTTTTCATATCTTGGATAACCACTTTTTAATATTATATTTTATCCATTTATCTTCTATACTTCTCATCACGCACTCTCCAACGCCATTTTAGATTTTTAACTGTTTCATGACCACTTTCGATTTCTGTTTTCTTTCTCATGTTTGTCATTATCTCGCTTTCTTATTTTTAACATACTGCGCTCAATCCCGTGTTGTAAAGTAATTTCTACACAGTTATTTATTATATGCAATGTTTATATTATTACTAATATAAAACAGAAAATAGTTATATTTCGTATTATTAACCTCGCCTTCATGATTTTTTTTTATTTAGTCTGTCTTGCGTAGGTTCGATAATGTCGCCTATACGGATGTTATTCTTCGCAGTGCCCAGTTTATCAAGTTAAGTATGTAGTAAGATAAGTGAATTTGATGAAATTTTAATTCTTTTACAAAGGTACGCTGTTATTTTTTACGACAGCAAAGATCCAATTTTGGAACGTCCTAAGCGAGTATACAACATAACGCCCAAAGTTTTTAGGTAGGTATTGAATTCGTCACTCGGAAATTTTAACTTGAAAGAGATATCCTCAATCACGAGAACCTATAATATAAAATAACATTTTAAGCGTCATAACCATAATGTTAACACCAGGAACAGACATAAACTTATAATGCCTACTACTCGGCTGAGTCGAGTTAGTAAGTCTTTTGTGGAGCGATGTATATGCTTTTACAACGAGATCCCAGAAAATGTTCAAAACAAAAGTATCACGTTATTCAAAAGAATTGTTAAAAAACGTTTGTGTGGTAAAGGTTACTATAACATAAATGACTTTCTTGATACCACAGATTGGGAATGAAGTGACCGCCCTCAGGCTATTAAATAATAAGTTTAATTGTACAGTATTACTTTGTAAACATATTTTTTTGATGAAAAAAAAGCCCACTCAATTTGTTGCGCCCGTTCTGCTCAGGTCTGAGGCATTCATTTTGGAATGGATGGTAGTTTTTGACTTTCAATAAGTGATGTCACATCCTATTTTGAATAAAAACATTTGAATTTGAATTAAAAAAAAAATCGAACTAAACATTCCAGTCTTAACTCAGTTTTTTTATGTATGTATGCTAAAAGTATTTTCATAAAGAAAGAGCAAATATTTTTTCTATATATCTTCTGGATTAGTATATCCTGAAAAAATCACACTGTAACGGCTGTTTTGTTATTAATTAACAAGAATAATGTTCTCTTATTCTCATCATACAGCGATTATGTAAAACTTTATGTTGTACGTAGGTCACACTAAGAGTATTGCGTAACTTAAAAAAACAACATGTTATAACCAAAATATTATGTTTATTGCTTAACAAAATACTATCCTTTACATTTTAACCATTTTTTCATGCGGTCGAAACTTTTTTCAAAACAGGAGGACCACAGATCTGAATACATGTTTTCTACAACCTGATTGTCCCATATTGAAGGATTGGCGAACAGACTTAGTTCTGCAGCATACGCGGTTAAAAAAATTAGACAATTAACTGACATAGATACGGCGCGACTAGTATACTTTAGTTATTTCCATAGTATTATGTCCTATGGTATATTACTATGGGGCAACGCTGCCGATATTAATACAATATTTGTGCTGCAGAAGAGGGCTATTCGCGCTATTTATAACCTAGGTCCTAGGGAATCATTGAGAGCAAAATTCAAAGAAATTAACATCTTGACTGTTGCTTCTCAATATATTCTTGATAATGTAATGTATGTTCATAGGCACATAAGTGAATTTGCCAGAAACTGTCATAAGCATAATGTTAACACCAGGAACAGGCATAAACTGATGATGCCTACTACTCGGCTAAGTCGAGTTAGTAAGTCTTTTGTGGGGCGATGTATATGCTTTTACAACAAAATCCCAGAAAATGTTCAAAACAAAGGTGTTACGTTATTCAAAAGAATTGTTAAAAAACGTTTGTGTGGTAAAGGTTACTATAACATAAATGACTTTCTTAATGATACCACAGATTGGGAATGGAGCGACCGCCCTCAGGCTATTAAATAATAAGTTTAATTGTACAATGTTACTTTGTAAATGTTACTTTTATTGTAAAACATATTTTTGATGAAAAAAAAAAGCCCGCTGAGTTTTTTGCGCCCATTCTTCTCAGGCCTGAGGCATTCACTTTGGAATGGTTGGTAGTTTTTTTGACTTGCAATAAGTGATTTCACATCCTATTTTGAATAAAAATATTTGAATTTGAATTTGAATTTGAATTTGAATTGGTAAAAGTGAAACCTCTCATCAAATCTCTGATTTTGGGGAAAATACAGAAATCACAGGGTGCTAGGTCGGGGCTATGTGCGGGATGGGTGACGAGTTGTACTTTTTCGAAAGCTAAAAGTGACTTAGTTTTGTTGGCCGTATGTGAAGAAGCGCTGTCATGATGTAGGAGAATGCGGCTTTTTGGTCATCTTTCGCGAACTTTTTTTAACACCCTGGTTAAACAAATGGTAGAATACCATTCGGCATTAACACTCTTTTGATCTTCAAGTGGATTTGCGCAGATGGGAATCGTAGCTGAGAAAAAAAATGCGATAATTTTTTATACAAACGTTTCTCGTCTGCCTCACTTTTGTTGGCCTTTTCTCATTTTCAAACACCCATTCACAAGATTGCTGTTTTTTTTCGGGTTCAAAACAATAAATCCACGCTACGTCTCCTGTGACAATGCCATAAACAGCATTAAATTGTCCTTGGTCGTACTTCGAGCACCATTCCACGCCTGCCTGCTTCTGCTCCGCTGTCAGTTCATGAGGGATCCAACGATAACAAAGTTTTCGAACTTTCAATTCTTTGTCTAAAATTTTCTCAATTTGGCACATACCAATCCCCAATAGTCCTCATATTGTCTCATAGGTAATCCGCGGGTTTTCTTCAATTAGCCGCTTAACAGTAGCTACATTATTTTCGTTGACGGCAGTTGAAGGCCGCCCATCACGAAATTCGTCATGTAAAGAAACCCGACCTCTCTCAAATTCAGCAATCCATCGCCTCACGGTGCTCAAGCAAGGTGCTTCTCTCCCAAAAGCATTTTGAAGACGAGCGGTAAAGTCTTGGGGAGAGAGAGGACTTTTAAAATCATAAAAAATCATCGCTCTAAAATCTGTTCGACTTTATTCCATTTTCGTTGCGTACGTAGAAATTCGATGTGTGATAAAAAACAATTTACAAATGATTTCCCGCCAATGGTTTCTTTAATACTAAGAAGGTTGCAACGTTTCAAAAAATATAACATTCGAAATTCAAATAGTTCCGATTAGCTAGGCCGTTTTCGATAACGTATCTCTAGTTACGGATACATTGCTGTCATCGCATTAATGACAAAATCTTATCTATCCATAATTATGTCCAGTATAGTTATACTCCAATGCTTTATGTCGATAGGTTATTGAAATGTAAGTAAGCATAAAAGGATAGATTTTTCTCTAGTAAGTTAAACTAAGGATAGATAGGTAATTGAAAACGGCCGTAAGTGAACATAAATATTGCCAGACACTTGAATTGGATATTTATAATGAAAATAAGGGACGAAAAGAGCAGGACGTTCAGGTGATGGTAATTTATACGCCCTACAATGCAATTCCGCTTAGGATTCTTGAAAAATCCATAATTTCTGAGCGGCACTACAATTGCGATTGTCACCTTGAGACATAAGATGTTAAGTCTCATTTGCCCAGTAATTTCTCCAGCTACGGCGCCCCAGATCGAAACACAATAATGCTTACACATTAATGCTTCACGGCAGAAATAGGCGCCGTTGTGGTACCCACAATCTAATCGGCATCTAATACTTATAATTCAAATCTTCAATAATATTTGTGCGCAAACTTGTCTAACATAAAAGGAACAAAAACCGTCGAGTTGGTCATTAGCATTATTAATTGTATAGAATGATTCGATTACGTATATCGTATTATGATACGCGCACGTTCCTCGCGGCGAATGATCCGCCAGACGGCTACCGAAATTTGGGTTAGGCGCTTTTTTGCGCTGCGCGGGCGCCGATACAAGGCGCGATCGCCGTGAGGTCGATGAGCCTAGACCCGGCGCAATCACTTCCCCCCTCCCGCCACCCCTGCATTTCCCCCTTCCAACCCTGTCGACCAGTTCCCCCACAAGGTGCACCGGCCTCCAGACCCTACATACATAGCACCTGCCAGACACTTTGTAAGTATAACCACACGTGGAGCTGACTCTGCTTGACGAGATAAACAGGAAACAGCCGGGACTCGCTCTTTGTTCGACCATCGCCAGTCTGCTTCATTTAATTTTGTGATTTATGTGGAATTTTATTAACTAGCTGATATTTTTTGCGGTTGCGTTGTGACTTGACATTCAGAATATCTTCTTGTCGAGAGAATTCATTGTAAATACATTTCAAATTCTAGTAGGCTTCACTTATGTATCTTAATACATAATAGCTTTAAGGGTAAATGTATGCACTTTTATAATTAAGTCCCAGCCACTGTTCAGGCATTATCTATAAATAAATTTAAATGTTTTATTAAAAAATGGCTCATTCGTAAATCCTATTACTCCACAGCTGAATATCTAAATTATCCGACAGCCTGGGACTAGATTATGATTATTTTATATCATTAGCAATGACAATACAATAATGTATATTTCATTAAAAATAGCGCATAAAAAATAATGCTGGGGAATGCTCTCAGAGCGCCATTTGTTTCCGAAGCGATAGTAGTGTCTAGTATATTAGAAATGACATCAAAAAGAATTCTGAAGGAATCAATTTTGAGAAAATAAATGCCTTTCTGCCTGCACAGACTTTCATGCTGTTTTCACCAATGGATAGTTTGGTTCTCGAGGAAGGTTTTAGTATGTTATTTGTTAATTTTTTGTATACATTAACGAAATTTGTTGGAGGTGTCGAAAAAATAAGCCGTAAGCTTTTGACGAAAACTCTGTATAAACCCTTTAAGATATAACAAAATGATGTATAGTGGAATTGTGTCTTTTATAGGCCTACAGAAAATTCCCTGATAATATATGTCTATCTCTTCAGATCTAATCTACTATCATAATAGTTAACAAGAATAATAATAATATGATTTTTTTTAAATGAAAATAAGGGACGAGACGAGCAGGACGTCCAGCTACGCCCTGCCCATTACAATGCAGTACCGCTCAGGATTGTTGAAAAACCCCAAAAATTCTGAGCGGCACTACAACTGCGCTCGTCAGCATGAGACATAAGATGTTAAGTCTCATTTGCCCAGTAATTTCACTAGCTACGGCGCCCTTCAGACCGAAACACAGTAATGCTTCCACATTACTGCTTCACGGTAGAAATAGGCGCCGTTGTGGTACCCATAATCTAGCCGGCATCCTGTGCAAAGGAGTCTCCTACTGGCAAATCCACTGATTATCGTATTCTCGTCATACAGCGATTATGTAAAACTTATCATAATTAACTTAGCTATAAAAAATCTTATAATACTTAATAATACTATAGGATAACATACTATCTCTTAAGGTTATACTTCGTAGAATAAAATCATTCAGAAATACGTTTTTCTTTCATTTTTAACTCCAATGGCTCAACACATTATTTTATGCACATGCGCGAATACTTACATTATTTTATTTTCTATTGACAGAACAGCATCGGTCGGGTCAACTAGCTATAAATACATTTCAAATTAATTTAGAAGCGAATATAGATTAATAAGTATTAATTTAGTAATAATTAAGCGCGTGCACCTTCCTTAGAGGCCGGTAACGCTCCTGTAATTCCTATGGTATTACAAGAGAATGTGGGCGGCGGTGATCACTTAACACCAGGTGACCCGTAGCGTACGGGTAACGGATACGTTTGTCCTCCATTTCCATAAAAAAAAAATCTTTTATACAGTAAAAGCGGCTGCTAACATGCTATCTGCAATCTGAATTTTGGGTACGAAAATATTTGAATACTAGTTACATATCCTGGATAAGTAATAATTTATGATGAAGTATAGACGTTTAAGGCGTGATTTCAGTTTCTCACAAAATTGCCGATGCCAAATTCTATTTATGCAAACGAGAGTTTGTGAAAATGACTTTATTTTTGAGAATGTAAAATGCTATGACACGATGGGCATACGAATAGAATAAAAAAACAATATAAGACATAAATTTAACAGTTTTATTATTTAAATAACAAATTTTTGATGCGATGGATAATAATAAAATAAGGGGTATGATAATCTACACCAATGTACAGCAATAAAAGATACAGAGTTTCTTATGATTTTAAAATAGGAAATATTAAATAGATCTTTCTTAGTTTTATGGTAAATGCATAGGCTTGGACAGGACACAACTGAGAGCCTTCACGGGGTAGGAACCCCGGCCGGCCGGGGTCCGGCCATTGCAAGCTGAATTGGCACCTCGCCAGAATGGGTCTCAGTGAATCAAACCTATGCAGATTCTGCTGCGAAGCCACTGAAGACCCCATACACATAGTTCTGGAATGCGAAGCCATTGCCAGAATCAGACTGGGGTGTCTTAAAACACCTATACAAATAAATAAAGCAGAGCACGTGCCCTGCCTGGACCCTCTGAGGTTCCTACGCCTTTTAAAAGTAATAGGTCTCGAGGATATAATTTAAATCTCGGCACAGTAACACGTATCCTAGTTAGTAGCCTCGATTCTCCTCCTTAACTTTTAAGTTCAGGGCAGAAGGGGGCACAATAGATCCTAGGATTTAAGTGCATTGAAATCCCCAAATCATAATAACCAATAACCTTTAACTTTATGGTATGTATTTTTAATACTGATCTATTTTTCTAGCCGGTCGTTCAAAAGATAAACTTGTGGAGAAGTCAATCTTGATCACAACAAATAGATTATGGTAAATTATATTAAAAACTTTATTTTTACTTAAAATTTATTGTTCTGATTATTTTCGTATACATTTTTATTGCACGATATTATTGTAACGAATTTAAAAAAGCCCCCTGATTTTCTTGCGCCCGTTCTTCTCAGGTCTGAGGCATTTGAATTTAAATTGTAATTTTTTTTCTAGATACAGCAACAAAAGAGTTTTCACTTGCCCATAGACATTCCTTCTCTTAATTATCTTTCTGACGCCGTGGTTCGTTATGTCTGGATAATTAATTAAGTCAAACAGCCTAGAGAAATTCTCTAAGAAAAAAGCGATTCACTCGATTGTATGAAACGTCAGGCAGTCATTGATAGAATGACAGATGACGGATATAATCTTATAAAGAACAGAGATAGCCGAAATTGACTACGTTTTAAACAACTATTCGCTTTCAAACTTAGCCAGATTATACTATTACTACTAATTCAATATTATTCACAAATAGTCATAAAGCGCAGGGTTTTCCAACTATCACTTTTAAATGGTGAACTAGTGTCAAAATAGTTCGAAACTAGTTAGTTGAGTCAACCGAACGTTCGGTTGAACTCAGAGCATAGGTCTGGAACGTGTACATAATATGGTTATGGTTGATAAACCTTCCAAAATCGGCAGTGCCTCAGGGCACTAGATTTTTCAGAAACACCAGAACCAGTGGGAGGCACAGGATGCCGGCTTAATGTGTTTGATTACTGTGTTTCGGTCGGAAGGGCGCCCTAGCGAAATTACTCGGCAAATGAGACTTAACATCTAATATCTCAAGGTGACGAGTGCAATTGTAGTGCCGCTTAGAAACAGCTGAACGTCTTGCTCGTCTCCAAGCAATCTATTGTTACACATAAAATAATATGCTTTGACAGAACGCTGCGCGAGCGCCAAAATCACGCCGATCTGTGACATAGCGCGCGCGATCAGAATTTTTCGGTGCGGTAACGTAAAGCGACTTTAGTACAGTTCAGTGCAGCTCTGTTTCACTGCGACCAATATGATCTATTCTGTTAGCTATTGTTAACTATAGCTCACCCCTAAGATTGATTCTTTTCATGACTCTTATATCTATTGCAGGGAGCTGACGTATCTCAAGTGGTTGAAGAATTGGACTTCCGAAAGAGATGCTTACGTTTACGCATTAAAGGACCACATTCAGAGAAGATGTATAACAGGTTTTCATCGGCACTGTTACAGAATCTACACGCTCTGCAATCTCTGAGGCCTAGGATTAAGAGGTGTTTGTTCAATCTGCAGTGTTCAAGCTTGTATGCTATGGGTATTTGCTATGGGTTAAACCCAGAGTGTTGCTCCAGAGTTTAATACTCTTGTGAACATGATGTGTCAAGAGTTGATTTGACAATCGGAACGCGCCTTAGTCACAGAACCACTGACCTCTATTATATATCACTCGACTGGCGACTGTCAAAGTGCTTTTGTGCCTGTTTGATATTCGCCATTTTGGCGCTGTTATAATTGCGCTAATTCAAAATGCAAAAATACTTCAGAGTATCGTAAGTTCCTTCGCAGTCATTTGTGTTATACGTCAAAATTAGTTCTCTGGACGCTCGCGAGTGGCGCTTCAAATAGGCACAAAAAATTTGCTGTCAAACATATGGAACAGCCTGTCCAGTGGTATTTATACAGGCCAGTGCACATATCAAATAAATTTAATGTCACAGATTGGCGCCAATGAGACACAAACTTGTTTAATTTGCAAATCCACGAATAATTGCAGATATGGATGACTCATTATTGCTATCTACAAGTACATGTACGATTTTTCTAGAAATAATTATTACAGCTCAAATTCACCCATACAATTTGTTTAATAATAATTAATTTAATATTAATAATAGTTAATACAAAACATTCTATGCAGTTTTTATTCCGGTTACGAGAACTAATATTGGACGGAATACACCTTGCTATAGAATTTGTTCCTCATACAAATCCATAATTTTAAATGATGCTGATTTAGTTCCCTTCAACGACTATATAGCGGATCTCAGACGAAAATTGCTATTGCCTGTTAAGTTAGCAATAATCCGATTGTTTTTTTTTTCGTCTAAAGTTTTGTAAGTTTTTTATTTGGTTTATCCCCTTTTTTGAATGCTCACATCATATGTAGGTATATTAGTTGAAACTTAATTGGTGTGCGAACAATATTTATATGTATTTTTGTAAATGTTTTAAATACTGATTGTTTCCCAAAAATAAATAAATATTGTCATTTGATTATCTTGTATATACATTCTTAAATTGTTAATTTCAATTTTGTAAAAGTTTAATTCAATTTACTAGTTTTTTTGTTTTAATTTTTAAGTCTTGTTTTTGCCTATTGTAAATATCTATCACGAAATACTATGAGCGCCTTTAATTAATAGATATACTAGACTATATGGAATCTTATCTTATCGTATCTATTGTTGGTGTTTCAATAGATAAATAAATTTTAATATAATTTGCACGGACGAGTAAAAAAGAAGGAATCCGCGCCGTAATATTAGCAAGTGAAGCACCGTTATGCTAGTGTTAGTGCGGTTACGGGGGATACTAGTTACACAATTGTTTCTCCCTTAAATAATCATATATGGCCACAGATACTTATAAAGTATCGTTTTTACACTTTATCACAACGCACGACGGCATTTTTAAAATATTTTATTGATACGCAAACTGATCTGTCACAGACGATGACAATTCTCATAATGGCCGCTTATCGGCATGTAGTAGTGTAAGTGTGTGCGTGGGGCTATGTATTTACACGTTAATCGTCTTGTTTTGGTGCTACACTGTTATGTAAGGTGACACGGAGTACTTATTTTTCCACTAGTCCGTGATAGTTTGTAAATTAACAAACTTGGCGTATATCAGTGCAAATATTTCTACAGAATTTATTTATTCAAATAAAGCATGTCCTAATGACTATTTCGGATGTTTGACTTCCAAAAAAGGATTCTTCGAAACTTTCACATAATTATTACGTTTATTATTCATGTAGCTTCCCTAACCTAACCATAAAAGGAGTAGAGATCTGTCTGTAGATATCTTCAGCTTATGGCAACAGCGACGTGCCATCCGCAAAACCACCACATAATGTGTTTAATTAATGTATAATGCCCGCCATGTTTGTTTACATGCACTCTGCTACCGCGAAATGCGTTCCGCATATTAATAGTGACACACTTCTTGTTGCGACAGTTTTATGCCAACATTTGCATAGATTAGCCATTTATAATCTCCATATAGGGTCATTCATGCAATAATTTAACATAATGCAGCTCAAAGCCGACTTTTTTAAGTTGTTTATTGGGATTTGACACCGCGCCGAGAAATAGCTGACAAAAACGGATAAAATTATCGTCAAAAATGTATATTTTTTAATTTATGGTAACGATGGCCATAAATAATGGTAATGTTGCCATATGAGTAATTTTTTAATAATAATATTGCCTATTAACAAACAAAGATGATTTAATGACAGTAAAATATTCCTAATTTTTACATTTTTATTATATTATTACCTAAGATTTGTAGATATGTTATTTATTTGTAAATTTGTTCACAATACTTTTACGTAGTTGCAGTCCTTCATTGCGTATCAAACAGACAGACGTATAAAATAATATAGTTACGGCGCAAAATTTATTAAAACTCGAGAGGCGCTTAAAGAGGGCACAAATTATACAGAATGTATAAAAAAATTGCCAAATTACAAAAAACGAACATCTATTAAGAACGTAAAGGATTGGGTTTTATTTCCAGCCTAGCGAAACTCTCTAAGAAAAAAGCGATTCACTCGATTGTATGAAACGTGCAGTCGTTGATAGATTGACAGATGACTTCTATAGTGTTTGCACTGCAAAAGAGAGCTGTTCGTGCTATATATCAGCTTGGTAATAGACAGTCTCTCAAAAAAAATTTAAAGAAATAAATATTTTGACTGTTCATTGTCAGTACATTTATGAAAATTTAATATATGTTCACAAAAATCATCACCTTTTTGCTCTTAATAGTGATTTTCATTATTATAACACTAGAAATAAGGGATTGCTTGTAACTAATTCTAGTAGGCTTCATAAGATACATAATAGCTTTAAGGGTAAATGTATACACTTCTACAATAAAGTCCCAGCCACTGTTCAGGCATTATCTATAAATAAATTTAAATGTTTTATAAAAAAATGGCTCTGTCGTAAATCCTATTACTCCATTGCTGAATATCTAAATGATCGGACAGCCTGGGACTAGATTGTGATTATTTTATAGCGATAGAAATGACTGTACAATATTGTATATTTTTATTGAAAAGAGCGCAAAAAAAAAGAATGCGCCGCTTCTTCTCTCTCAGAGCGCCATTTGTTTCCGAAGCGGTAGTAGTATCTAGTAGTATAAGAAATGAAATCAAAAAGAATTCTAAAGGAATCAATTTTGAGAAAATAAATGCCTTTTATGCCTTTTATAATCGTGTAAAACACGGATATAGCCGAACTCCACTAAGTTATAAGCAACTGTTCGCTTTCAAACTTAGCCGGATTATACCTCGACGCCAATCGTCATACTGTAATTACTAGGTACTATTTCAAACTTATGTCAAATGACTGCACGTCTCATACTAAATATCACTTTTTATTCAGGCATTCCCGTCTCTTATTACGTAGTATTTACATCCTCTTTGTTTATTTCTAAATAGGGAATCATTGTGTGCCGTCCTCGCCACGACAAATCAAATTAAAAGTATCACAGGAACTTAAAACAACGACACAAATGATAGAAAAGAACAATTGAACCTCAATCACTGGCGGCGGAGGGTTTGTACCCAAAAGAGGGACGCCAGTTCTCTTTTACACATTTTGTCCTTTACAGCATACACAAACGTGTTTTAGTCATATCGTCGTATTTAATAGGAACCAATTACTCCTTTTTTCATTCACATATAACAAATTCGCTTCCACGAAAATATTTTTTATGACAATAAGGGACGAGACGAGCAGGACGTTCAGCTGATGGTAATTAATACGCCCTGCCCATTACAATGCAGTGCCGCTTAGGATTCTTGAAAAACCCCAAAAATTCTGGAAGGCACTACAACTGCGTTCGTCACCTTGAGACATAAGATGTTAAGTCTTTCTAATTGCCCAGTAATTTCACTAGCTACGGCGCCCTTCAGACCGAAACACAGTAATGCTTACACATTACTGCTTCACGGCAAAAATAGGCGCCGTTGACCACAACGGGTCATATATGGGTACTAACCCATAATCTAGCCGGCATCCTGTGCAAAGGAGCCTCCCACTGTAAATAAAGAATGTAAAAAAAAATGCAAAACTTCTGTCTGTCGGTTCAACTAGTTTACTTATATATATAATTAATATGCAATAAAGTGTTTGTATCTAAATAAATCAATCAAAAAATATATCTTAAATAAACATATTGTTAATTGTATTGAACCTTCTACCATTGATTTATGACATGATCCTGCCGCCGAATTCCACCTTCGCACGACACGCCACAAGTTAGGATATCATCCCCATCATCTGGATGTGTGGCGGTCCTCCACAGTGCGGTTTTCAAGGAGCTTTCTTCCACGTACTACAAAGCTGTGGAATGAGCTTCCTTGTTCGGTGTTTCCGGGACGATACGACATGGGTACCTTCAAAAAAAGCGCGTGCTCCTTAATGTCCGGTAACGCTCCTGTGATTCCTCTGGTGTTGCACGAGAATGTGGGCGGCGGTGATCACTTAACAACAGGTAACCCGTACACTCGTTTCTCCTCCATTTCCATAAAAAAAACTATTTAATTTCCTAAACACATGGTCAGATTTGGTACAGCCGGACCATCTGACAGTCCAGTGGGAGCCTCGCACCAATTGGTCTAGCATCGTACTTGGTACGTTCCGGACGGTAATAAAAATAATTTTGTGCGATGAACAATGCGATATACCATGGAAAAACAGACCGCATCCGTTGCTTTGGCCGTACGAAATCCGATCATGTGTTTAGTCTATTAGATACATTGCTTTACAATTTAGCGTGGGTACTAGCTATCTACTTTTTTTATGAAAATAAGGGACGAGACGAGCAGGACGTTCAGCTGATAATTGATATGCCCTGCCCATTACAATGCAGTGCCGCTTAGGATTCCTGAAATATCCAATATTATATTATGAGAAGCACTACAATTGCGTTCGTCACCTTGAGACATAAGATGTTGTCTCATTTGCACAGTAATTTCACTAGCTACGGCGCCCTTCAGACCGAAACACGATAATGTTTACACATTACTGCTTCACGGCAGAAATAGGTGCTGTTGTGGTACCCATAATCTAGCCGGCATCCTGTGCAAAGGAGCCTCCCACAGGTATATAGGCATGCGTAAAAGGGATAAAGCCAAGCCTATTCAAAGTCAAATGAAATTTATTCTAATAAATTAAGCGTACTTTAAATAATATATATTATTTCATGAAATGTATCTTATATTGGATGCAACAACCTTTAGAGCTTGAACTCAATGTTTGTGTAAGAATGCTTCGTGAACATAATGGTCGTGATTACTGTCACAATTAGTTATTACATCCAACAAATACAATGGTATAGTAACTATAATATAACAGGTCGACCTGGTACCACAAGCAGCACCCGTTCACTAGTTGGCGCATGGACCAGCAATCGTTCCCTTCGCAAATATTTGAGAGAAGGAGACGCCGTCGTATTATACTTTAAGGGTATGTTCCGATATGCACTGCAAGCACTGCACAGTGCTATCACTGTAGAAAAAATCGTTCCGTTATGGACTGCCAGTATACTGCCGCAGTGCCCTAGGGAAATATATGACGTCATAAATCGCCGCCATATTCTACTGTGAGCACTGGCGTTTTCGAGATAAGGTACTCGCAGTACTTTGATCACGTGATGAGTCAAAACCACTCGAGTGCCTGAAATATTAATTAAAATATTTTTAATTTGACAGTACTCCAACAACAGTTTTTTTTTAATGAACCAGAAAACTTTAATACACACATTTGAATGCTGCGTCAAAAAATGCGGCTGACACTATACGGGATTGCGTTCCGTTTTAAATAGTAACCAGTATAACTGCCTATAAAGGAACGGCTTCACAGTATACTAAATTGACGTCACTCTGTACAGTGGTCGCAGTGCATATCGGAACATACCCTAAATCTAATGTGATACGCCCTAACATGTGCATAATCATCGCAATAATATTCATAGTACAACGGTAGGTACATTATGAAGCAATAGTGACATAATGCAGGAAATGAGTCAATATACTGAAAACACTTCGAACTCGTCATGAATTAGCGACTTACGTGTCAAGCAAGCATTAGTAGTCCGCTGTCTAGACAGAGTACAGACGAATTTATAATGCGAGGCCGACCTGTGTGCCTTGTGGCTGTATAGCTTCGTGCTAATGCCTGCCTGCTCTTACCGCATACGTGACACGTGTAACAGAAATTTAATATTTACAATCTGTGCATCCATATTTATAAACGGCTGGATTATTCCGCAGGTTACAATACTCGGTCAATGCAACTGTTTTTATGATGCGGTTTGGGCTTGGAACATTCTAGATTTGGCCAATTTTTACAGATAAGTAGCGTGAATTTTAATAATAATATTGACACACTTTGACACACATTATCTTGCTTCGAACTATAACTGGGTACAAGACAATATACTCAATAAAATATAAATAAACAATTTGTTATTTTTAAGATAATATCGCTGACTTTCGGGATTTATTACACAAAATAAATTAATGGTATACCAAAATTTAAGTTGAACAATATACATAATTACACAGGAAGCCGGCTAGATTATGGGTACCACAGCGGCCCCTATTACTGCTGTGAAGCAGTAATGTGTAAACTTTACTGTGTTTCGGTCTGAAGGGCGCCGTAGCTAGTGAAATTACTGGGCTTAACATCTTATGTCTCAAGGTGACGAGCGCAGTTGTTGTGGCGCTCAAAATTTTTGCGTTTTTCGAGAATCCTGCGCGGCACTGAATTGTAATGGGCAGGGCGTATTAATTACCATCAGCTGAACGTCCTGCTCGTTTCGGCCCTTTTTTTCATAAAAAGAATGAACTTTTCAGTGCATATTATGGTATACATTTTGGTATAGTATTTTTGAAGTCGGTTTTTCGTTAAAATATTTCCTCAAGGCAGCACTAAACTATTACTTAAATATTACCTTAGCTTAACCTCGGTATAATTTCTTCTGTCAAATCTTAAATATCTTTAAACTAGCAAGAATTGTGTATATATATATATATATATAATCTGAATCTAAGAAACGGCTCAACGATTTTCATAAAATTTAGCATACAGGGGATTTCGGGAGCGATAAATCGATCTAGCTAGGTTTCAATTTTTAAAAAAAAGTAGTTTTATCCGGGTTTTAATGAGAAACAGCTACAATAACATTAGAATACAAAGGTAAATTTCGCCACTATATACAAGACTATTATAGCTCAGATGGGACATTGGGTGATCCGGAAAGCAGAAGACTTCAAGTTTTGTACATTCTTAAAAATCCGAGCAAGGCTCGGTCGTCCGGATATTATCTTTAAACTAGCAAGAATTGTATATATATATAATCTGAATCTAAGAAACGGCTCAACGATTTTCATAAAATTTAGCATACAGGGGATTTCGGGAGCGATAAATCGATCTAGCTAGGTTTCAATTTTTAAAAAAAAGTAGTTTTATCCGGGTTTTAATGAGAAACAGCTACAATAACATTAGAATACAAAGGTAAATTTCGCCACTATATACAAGACTGTAATAGCTCCGATGGGACATTGGACATCCGGAAAGCTGAAGACCCTGGTTTGAATCCAGATGTCCTATTAGTTTTTTTTGTTCAAGTTTTGTACATTCTTAAAACTCTGAGCAAGGCTCGGCCGTCCGGATATTGACTATAAAAATGACATCAAGTTTTACGTAGGTAAGTAAAGACTTTGCAAAGTCTAAGTACTCTCTAAAGATCTTTTTCGTATCGAAGACGATACGTCTAAGTATTAAATAAATTGTGTGCGTACTTATGTATGCACGTAAGAAGTTATACTTCTTTGGCCTAACAAAGCAAAAATCCTTAAAATTATTCCTCGTGCTATTCTACGTTTTTAGAAAGAACAATTTTGTAATAATCTTGCAACAATGGCTTTGACAATTAATTAATAAATAATGAATACAGCTGTATGTGCTTGAACCCTTTGCCTGTTCTTATAATGGACGAAGAAACCAAAAAAAAAATAACGATTGACGCAAACGACAGAAAATTTTAGGAACCAACTTCGATCTGTTACTTTTGCGTTAAAGTTTCACTCATACCATTTTTTCATAACGCGTAAAACTTCAAAAAATCGTATTGTGTGTAGATTTTTTCCCGAAATATGTTCTGTTCAATAACCTTATACGATTCATATCGTGTGATTTTCGGCCGAAATAATTCTAATTCTAATGTTCTGACTAAAGCCAGTTTGTGTGACATTTACGGTCGCAGACTATAGCTAGATGCATGATAAAGTCTAGACATCGGGTCATGAGCTAGCTTTCACATATTTGCCGAGACGAAAAAACTGTGGGCGGGTACGTGAGGCAATTTAGAATACATCGACATCCGTGTTAAAGTTTTATCACGGACGAATAAAAAAAGAAGGACTCCACGCCGTGATATTAGCAAGTGAAGCACCGTTATGCTAGTGTGTGTGCGGTTACATGGGATACTAGTTACACAATTTTTTCTCCCTTAAATAATCATATATGGCCACAAATACTTATATAGTATCGCTTTTACACTTTTTCACAACGCACGACGGCATTTTTAAAATATTTTATTGAGACGCAAACTGATCTGTCACAGACGATGACAATTCTCATAATGGCCGCCTATCGGCCTGTAGTAGTGTACGTGTGTGCGTGGGGCTATGTATTTACACGTAAATCGGCTTGTTTTGGTGCTACACTGTTATGTAAGGTGACACGGAGTCCTTATTTTTTTACTAGTCCGTGAGTTTTATATTACTTGTACAGACAGAGGTCTACGATTTAATTAATCTGAAAACAATTACAATTATGAAATGAAATGAACACTAATATACAAATTACACTTACACAATACACATTAATATACAAATAACTTAAAATAAAACTTACAAAGGAGACAAAATATAAACAAACAAAGTCTGAACACATACGTTACAAAAATGGTCCCAACTCAGCATGTTTGCTGGTGTGAAAACTAACGATGGTCTTCCGTTGGGCCATTTGGTGACGTCACGCTAAATATAATTTTAAACATAAAAGTTATTTTAGGTAGTAAATTGACGTAACGAGAAATTAATACTTTACTAAAAAACTTATAAACTTTTAAGTATAATTTTAAGTTGTACTTGTATGATGTATACTCAGTGGGCGCAATGGTGAATGTTTGTTGCATCTTATGTCAACTGTCAAATTATAATTTATGTCAAAAAATGCAATTGTTTTTCTACTACGTATTAACTGCCAACAGCCAAAGTGAAAGTACCAACTGACAAGTACTGAATTAATTGGACTTTATTACATCCAGAAACACCTTCCAAACCACAATGAGTTAAGAACACAAAACTGGTCACGTGATTCATATTAACAGAATGGCAGCCCTACTGTCACTCTTTAAAGGACATCATGACTTAGTAGCCCAACCCACAAGTATAAAATACACTAATATTTATTAAACTTTAAATACGAATTCCTTAAAATGTGATGTTTGTGGCTTGGAACATTTTTGAAAATCCTTACATACAGCATTAACAGAACTTAACAGCATTGAAATTATAACACAACAATAAGTCTATCTATCTGTCTATCTTTATCGAGTTCATCATTCGAGTTTACCTTGATAAAGACTTTCTTTATCAAGGTAAACTCGAATGCAACAGATATGGCCGACAGTAAAACGTTAGATGATAAACATGCTTCAAAAATTCACTGTTTTTATTTTGAGTGATATTTAATTTAAACATAATTAAAATGTTAACTTTGATACAGAGTTTAAGGAGACATTGCGTTTTCTCAAAAAGCACTAATAGAATTTAATACCAGAAAGAAAATTCTAAAGAAACCGATCCTATGAAAATTAAAAAAAAAAGAATCGACAGAAAATCGAAAGAAACTTAAAAACAGCGGTCAAGTGCTAGTCGGACTCGCCCATGAAGGGTTCCGTAGCAGCAAGTAACAGAATATAAAAGTTATATAGAAAGGAAAATGATATAAGTTTATTTAAATGGAAAAGGCAAAAAATCCTTGCTCAAAATCATACAGTGCTAATGAGCTCTTATCTTATCATTCATACGTATTAAAAAAAACTACTTAACTTTATTGCATGGTAATGTACATCATATATTTTTTTTTAGTTTTATCATTCTCTTATTTTAGAAATTTCGGGAGGGGGGGACACATTTTACCACTTTGGAAGTGTCTCCTGTGCAAACTATTCAGTTTAGAAAAAAAATATATAGCTTTGACCTATCCACACCCCACACGTATCGGTTTGATGAAAAAAATTTCATTTTTATTTTAAGTACGGGGAACCCCCAAATTTTTTTTTTTTTTTCTATTTTTGTGTGTAAATGTTAATGCGGCTTACAGAATACATCTACTTACCAAGTTTATACAGTATAGTTCTTATAGTTTTCGAAAAAAATGGCTGTGACATACACGGACTGACATACAGATATGACGAATCCGTTTCATGCCATTTGGCTACGGAACCCTAAACATAATTCCAAAATTATATATATAATATGCACTAAAAAGTAAAAAAATAATTGTGTATTCTTATAGAATCTAATTAATTACTATAATTCTAGATTTGGATTCGGTGCCCTTCCGCCTCGACCCCGCGCTCTCGTCTCGCCTCGTCACGTCGCGCGTGCCATACAAGCACATCTCACCTTTACTATGTATATGTAGGTATAAACCTACCTTAGCTGACACTAACTAGAAAAATAATACTAATATTATAACTGTAATTAGATTAATTAATTAATAAATTTTCTTTCATTAATGCGAGTGTTACACATTTAAATAAAACACTTATAAATGATTAAAACGCGTGTAATTGTAACGGTTTTACATTAGATTTTTGCGTAAAAGTCCCCTTGAAAACGAGATCTGGAAAGGTCTTGAAACGTCGAGTTGACTAAAATAAAAATGTAACTTTTACGCAAAAATCTAATGTAATAACAGTTACAATAACACGCGTTTTAATCGTTCAAAAGTGTTTTATTTAAATTAATTAGATTGTATAAAAATACGCAATTATTATTTTTTAACTTTTTAATGCATATCACATTGCAATTTGATTACAGACATATTTATTCTGCCACAGATCGCAACCTTACTCTTAAGTCGTTAAGGAGTTCCCTTGATCATCATATTCGACTACAACAATTACTTTACTACAACAACGTTACAATAAGTGACTCAAATATCCGGATAGCATTTAAAAGATCCAGACGAGTATCGTTAATTGCTCATAAGATTTGAAGAGTTCCGTTACTTTACCATGGATCCCATAGTCTGAACCTCACTAAACTCAAATCAAACTACCCTTGAATAACATCCAATAAAAAAATAAATATATAATAAATAATAATTTTATGAGTAGGTGTTAACTAAAAGTTTGGTTAAACTTTTAGTTAACAGTTAATTGTAAATGTATACACTTCTATAATAAAGTCCCAGCCACTGTTCAGGCATTATCTATAATTAAATTTAAATGTTTTATTAAAAAAAATGGCTCTGTTGTAAATCCTATTACTCCACTGCTGAATATCTAAATGATTGGACAGCCTGGGACTAGATTGTGATTATTTTATAGCGATAGAAATGACTGTACAATATTGTATATTTTTATTGAAAAGAGCGCAAAAAAAGAATGCTGGGAGAGTTTCTTGCGCCGCTTCTTCTCTCTCAGAGCTCTTATCCAAATGTTTTGAGTTTTCTCCAATGTTAATACCGCCAATATTTGTCTTTAAACAATTCGACACCTGATTCGCCTCTACAAGAGGCATCCTCAGGAGATGTCGACTCGCCAAACTCTGGCACGAGACTGAATTGAATCGAATTGTTTAAAGAAAAATATTGGCGGAATTAACACAAAAAAAACTTAAAACACAAGGATATAAATAAAATAAATAGTTTATCAGTAGTTAATAATATAAGTAATAAGTAACTTTCCTTTGTGTAACAAATAGGAATACAGGTAACAGCGATCAATAAAGCTGAGATCAGCTTGACCAATGAGAATAAAAGGATTCTTTTAATAAAGTCGAGATATTACGGAGAATTTATAGCGAAGACGGGCGTCGAGAAAAAACGTATTAATCACACTGTTTTGCTCACACTGTCTAGCCGTGAAGCGCCTTGGGCAGGTGAGCGAGTCTTCGATGACACTCACCTATGGAGTTTATTTATAGATGCAGTACCGGTAGCTGGCTGGCTGCTGGAAACAATGTTGCGCATTAACTCGCTTCATTTATTACACATACATTTGTGCTACCGCGGGTTCACTCACAGGCTTTCGATAAATACAATCATTACACTGGCTTAGCAGAGAGTGATTACGATATGATGAAATATGTAGTAAGCGTTAATAAATCCATACTTAACCAATTACCAACATATATTACTCCTGTTACAGCTTTTGCTCGAACCTCATTCCAAGAATTTTCACTAAAGACAATAGCAGTATTATAAGCGTAGGATAGTACACGAGCATGTTCTTCATATTGCAGAGGTCATTTAAATAAATTAATAATTGGGTTGGACCCAAAACACTTCCCTGTGGCACCCTAAAGATTCACACACTAAGGCCCTGGAGAGAGATATAAAGTGATTAAAATAATCTGTTTATATATTTTTTTTAATTAACTAAAAAAAAATGAGTTGAAATCAGATTTAAATTTTAGACCTATTTCAGTGATGCCTGTTTTTAGTTAAATTTTTGCAAAACATTTGCTTCAGCTGCTACAAATGCATTTTTGTAAATTTTTGAATATAATCAATTTAAACTAAATTGATCACTAGGGGCTTATCAACAATTAATGCAGGCTCATTGACACATCTTTGACGGGAAGAGTCACAGAATGCAGTAGGCATTTTTGGTGATTTGTCCAAAGCATTTGACTGGGTCCACTAAACTTCAAAATTTTAAAACCGGTCTTTCTCTTCTCGGTCCTCTCTTGTTTCTTATATATATTAACGATTTACTTTTGTGGTAGATGATAGTCACAAGATTATATTGATTGCTATATAGATGATACTTCACTTATTTTTAAAGTAAAGCGACGTGCTTAGATATTGATGATGAAGTAAACAATACACTCACAAAGATAGTGCGATGGTTTGAGACGAATAATCTGCACTTTAACAGTAAAAAAAAACAAGTGTTAACGGTTTATTACACTAAACACAGTGGAAGTACAAATCAACGTACTTATACATGACCAGAGATTGGAACTTGTGGACACTGTCTTCTACGGTATCACAGTAGATAAAAAGCTTCAGTGGGAACCACATATTTCTTAACTAGCAGATAGACTCAGCTCTGCGGCATACGCCGCGAGAGATTAGAGAGTACACGAATGTTGCGACCGCTAGATTAGTATGCTTCAGTTATTTTTACAGCATCATGACGTACGGTATTATACTGTGGGGTCATGCTTCTGACATTGATATAGTGTTTGCTCTGCAAAAGAGAGCTGTTTGTGCTATATATCAGCTTGGTTATAGACAGTCACTCGAGAAAAATTTAAAGAAATAAATATTATGACTGTTCAGTGCCAGTATATTTATGAAAACTTAATATAGTTACACAAAAATCGTAACCTTTTTGCTCTAAATATTGATTTTCATTATTTTAACACTAGAAATAACGGATTGCCTGAAATCATTTCTAGTAGGCTTCAGACTTCATAAGATACGTTAAGATTTTAGCAATAACAATGACAGTACAATTCTACAGTTTCTTGTGCCGCTTTTTCTCTCTCAGAGCGTCCTTTGCTTCCAAAGCGGTAGAATTTGAAGAAATCTATTGCGAGAAAGTAAATGCCTTTTATGTTAAGTATCTTTAATTCATTTCATGTAAAAATTTGTAGTACCTACACGTAAGATATAAGAACTAATAAAGTTTAGTAGAAAAATGTTAAAGAATGCTCTGCAAATATCTGCTGTATATTTTTTTCTTCTATTGAGAATATATTATTATGTTTTAACCGTATGTTACAAATAGTATATTAAAAAACAAAACCCACTAGCCAAATAGGAACGTGTGCCCCTGAGTTGACGCCGGTGCTAACGCGTTTATTCCGGCACTCTTATTCCAAAAGCGTAGTCTGACTCATGGAAGTCAGCCCTTGTCCATCCGATCCAAAAAAAAGGAGACAGTTCGGATCCGGCAAACTACAGGCCTATTGCTATTACCTCCCTGCTCTCCAAAATCATGGAGAGCATAATTAGCCGTCAGCTCTTGGTATACCTAGAGGGTCACCAGTTGATCAACGACTGACAATACGGGTTTCGCCATGGTCGGTCGGCTGGTGATCTTCTGGTATACCTAACACATAGATGGGCTGCGGCTATTGAAAGCATGGGGGAAGGCCTGGCAGTTAGCCTGGATATAGCGAAGGCCTTTCATCGTGTATGGCACAAGGCGCTCCTCTCTAAACTTCCATCATTTGGGCTTCCCGAGAGCTTGTGCAAGTGGACCTCCAGCTTCCTCACTGGGCGCAGCATACAGGTCGTTGTCGACGGACATTGCTCGAACCCGAAGCCCGTGAATGCTGGAGTGCCCCAAGGCTGTGTGCTATCTCCTACGCTGTTTCTTCTGCATATCAATGATATGTTGGACACCTCCAACATTCATTGCTATGCAGATGACAGCACTGGTGATGCCGTATACACGGGCCATGCACGTCTCTCTCGGGAAATCGTCGACCAGTGCCGGGAGAAACTTGTGTCTTCTATCGAGTCCTCTCTTGAGAAGGTCGCGGACTGGGGTAATTTGAACCTTGTCCAATTTAACCCCCAGAAGACTCAAGTTTGCGCGTTTACCACTAAAAAGACCCCATTTGTCGCATCACCGCTCTTCGACAACACTTCCCTAATAGCCTCGCCTTGTATCGGAATACTGGGTCTCGAAATCTCGAGCGATTGCCAATTCCGTGGCCATCTGGAGGGCAAAGCCAAAATGGCTTCAAAGAAACTGGATGTCATTAATAGAGCACGGCAATACTTCAAGCCGGCCCACATTCTAGAGCTGTACAAAGCGCAGGTCCGGCCACATATGGAGTATTGCTGTCATCTCTGGTCTGACGCACCCCAGTATCAGCTCGATCCATTTGACCGCGTGCAACGCAGAGCAGCTCGAATTGTCGGGGACCTAGTACTCTGTGAACGGCTGGATCACTTGGCGTTGCGTAGAGACGTCGCTTCATTGTGTGTCTTCTACCGCATTTATCACGGGGAGTGTTCCGAAGAGCTGTTTTACCTAATTCCTGCCGCCGAATTCCACCTTCGCACGACACGCCACAAGTTAGGATATCATCCTCACCATCTGGATGTGTGGCGGTCCTCCACAGTGCGGTTTACAAGGAGCTTTCTTCCACGTACTACAAAGCTGTGGAATGAACTTCCTTGTGCGGTGTTTCCGGGACGATACGACATGGGTACCTTCAAAAAAAGCGCGTACACCTTCCTTAAAGGCCGGCAACGCTCCTGTGATTCCTCTGGTGTTGCAAGAGATTATGGGCGGCGGTGATCACTTAACAACAGGTGACCCGTACGCTCGTTTGTCCTCCTATTCCATAAAAAAAAAAGTATTACACTTCATTTGCTACTTTTGAAAATATACATACCTACCACGGGTCACCAAACTGTTCATTATGTATAATTGTGATAGTCGATTTGATCTTTTTAGTGGTACTATAAAAAGCATAAAAAGTGCGTTCGCAAGGGATTTTACGAAATTTTTAGGCTAGTTTATTGTAACTATCTTTATTGTTTAAGTGTTTCTATTCTAAATCTATAGTTATAGTTAGTTAGACTAAGCAAATTGCTTTTCTAGGCATAAAAAGGCATAAAAGGCATTTATTTTCTCAAAATTGATTCCTTTAGAATTCTTTTTGATGTCATTTCTTATACTACTAGATACTACTACCGCTTCGGAAACAAATGGCGCTCTGAGAGAGAAGAAGCGGCGCAAGAAACTCTCCCAGCATTCTTTTTTTTGCGCTCTTTTCAATAAAAATATTCAATATTGTACAGTCGCTATAAAATAATCACAATCTAGTCCCAGGCTGTCCGATCATTCAGATATTATATCTATATGTGGAAGCTTATTATTAGCATTTAGAATTTCCCCCTTATTCATAATGGTCCGCTAACTTTAAACAGCCGCTAAGGAGTGTTTTTTATCATTCTGACTTAGGTCAATAGAAGACGACAGAGTGAGAATTAGCAATGCTTTAAGTTAGCAGACTATGAATATGAATAAGGAAATTTATGTTTACTTGACTGATTTGTAAATGTAAGCTTCCCAAATAAAATAAAATATCATGAGTTTTTATTTTATAGATTTCCTAGTGTCTAGTATACCTAGATAATAAGTAGTAAGTACCTATAGTTGTCACCAGATGAGGTTTACAGTTTTCATATAAGCATTGGATGTCATTCTCACCTTTGAAATGCTATTCTGTGTTTTTCTCTGACATTTTTTCCAGCATATAGTATACTTAATAATAATCTATATCTATATTTGCCATCACAGGCGTTAAATAGTTTTTAATTTTTTATTTATTTTTATGAAAATGTAAGTAAAACTAAGTAAGGGTAATTTATACGCCCTACCCATTACAATGCGCACTCAGGATTCTTGCAAAACCCAAAAATTCTTGCGCTCGTCACCTTGAGACATAAGATGTTTAGTCTCATTTGCCCAGTAATTTCACTAGCTACGGCACCCTTCAGACCGAAACACAGTAATGTTTACACATTACTGCTTCACAGCAGAAATAGGCGCCGTTGTGGTACCCATAATAGATTAGGCTAGAGCCGGATTCCTGTGCAAAGGAGCCTCCCACTGGTACAAGTATTTGCTTACATTTACGTCTTCGAAAGTTTGTTACAAGTTTTTATTTAATAGACTTTCTAGTTCTAGAGGCTTGAGTCCCGCATCGTGCATAAATTTCGTTTTCAAATTAATTTGTGTTATTAATCCCAGGAGTGAGTTATCACTTTATAAAAAAATAACAAATTGGTTAGACTTTCAAGTATCTAGTAAGTATGGAAAATAACAAAAATATCGCTACTACCAGAGGCAGCTTACATATTACTTTATATACTTCTTTTGGGTTTAATCTACAAGTTTCTATACCATTCTCGAATCCACCTGAAGACACACAGAAAGTTTCATTAAAATCGGTCCAGCCGTTTAGGACGAGTTCAGTTACGTTAACAGTCGCACAAAAGAAATATATATGTTAAGATATCGACGGAATTGAGAGTTTAAACCAATCTCAAATTCACTGGAACATACAAAATAATCATCAAAATCGGTCCAGCCGCTTAGGAGGAGTTGACCTAGCTGACCCAGCAAACGTTGTATTGCCGATATTAAAATCGCGATACAAAAGTAACTTTTGATCGTAGATGGGTGAAAATTTGAAGTTGTATGTTTTTTCATGCTGACTCATAATCAAACAAATTTAAAAAAAAATGTCAAAAAAATAAAAAACAAAATTGGCGTGGACCACCCTTAACATTTAGGGGGATGAAAAATAGATGTTGTCCGATTCTCAGACCTACCCAATATACACTCAAAATTTCATGAGAATCGGTCAAGCCGTTTCGAAGGAGTTTAACTACAAACACCGCGACATGAGAATTTTATATATTAGATATACATTAAGATTACAGCTATGGTACGAGTTATATAACTTTTTTTGAATTTAATTATCATCAGCTATCCTGATTCTTGTTACTCAAAAATATACCCAGACACCATGCTTCAAAAGTGTTTATCGATTTTCAATTTTTTAAAGTGAAAACTTCTTAACCGGCGTTGAGCACTTTTCTTGGGATGGGTATAAAATGTTAAACTCGCGTCAAGACACGTGGCCTGATCGATAATTCGTAAGATAATCGTTGATATTATGGATGAAAGTTAAAGTTAAAGTTCTGAAGTGTTAATCTATTTATGTAATATAAATTGTCATTTTTGGGTATAAATAAAAATTGTATTTAAGCACATAAATGCTAGAACTTTTTAAATAAAGCAATTCGTGCTAAATTACTCCCTAACCATTCCAAAATATTCAAAAACGTAAATGTTAAAGTTTTCACTTCTTTCTTCACCTAAATATTTTGCGAGTGGATCTAGGAATGATGCAATGATGCGATGAATTTGCCAGAAACTGTCATAACCATAATGTTAACTCCAGGAACAGACATAAACTTATGATGCCTACTACTCGGCTAAGTCGAGTTAGTAAGTCTTTTGTGGGGCGATGTATATGCTTTTACAACAAGATCCCAGAAAATGTTGAAAACAAAAGTATTACGTTATTCCGTGTGTTTAGTGACCGCCCTCAGGCTATTAAATAATAAGTTTAATTGTACTATATAACTTTGTAAACATATTTATTCGATGAAAAAAAAGCCCACTGAGTTAGTTGCGCCCATTCTTCTCAGGTCTGAGGCATTCATTCTGGAATGAGTGGTAGTTTTTTTGACATTCAATAAGTGATGTCACATCCTATTTTGAATAAAAATATTTGAATTTGAATTTGAAAATATCTAGAATGTGTCATGTACATGTCGCCTTCGATAAGTAAGTATAGTCAGACAAAAATACTACCACTTCCATTGTTCATTTCGATTGAAATAACACAACAAACTGAAAATGTCCACAACAATCTTATAAACAATATGTCTTTATAAACAGTATTAAAGAATGGGTATTGTTGAGAGTTTCTCACAATATTGTATGGAGATGTCCTTGGTTTTTTTTCACAGACATGGATCAAAAAAGACGACAAAAAGAGGAGTAATGCTCTTCCTTTGACGGTTTTATTTTATTTTTTATTATGATTTATAATATATTGCCGATTTTAGTAATAAGCAATACCGACTATTGATGTATTGAAAACGTCAACTAATGATGGGGTGAGTGGCTAAACGTTATGCTCGATGCATTGGCATTTTTAACGACGTCACAGTAGGTACAAAAAAAGGGCACGCTTGGTTTCCATACAGACAGAGGGTGTTGCGTTATCTACTTGGATCTATGTCTGTGGTTTTTTTTCATGTTTGTACAATGATAAATACAATAAATTTACACATTAATTACAATTAGTTCAAAATATATGGAGATTCAAAGATATTTTTACACTAACGGCCGTTGCCAATATACTATCTACAGATCTGAACTGAGAACTGTCAGTAATTAGCTGTGAATAATTTGAAGGTGTCCCATTATATCGCCTTATATTGGGACTCGTGAATTACAATTTCCATACAAACTTCTATCGCTGGTAAGCTATATGTTGTTCCATTGACACACAGCGTGTACGGATAAGGTGAGTTACCGTCGATAAGTTTATTGGGACAGATTACGATTTATATTTTAAGTATAGACTGTATATTGGGAACGGACGTAAATGCTTCTTGGGTATGTCAAAAACAGAAAAAACGAAACTTACATGAAATGAGTTTATCTATGGCCTGACGTTATAAATTAATTTGTCTGTCAAACCAGAATAGAAAGAATTGTCGTTGAAATAAGGAGAACAGATAATACAAGAAAATTTGTTGAATTAGGCGTTACTTTGCGGAAATCCATAATTATACAAATGATTCAAGTTTTCTTTAGTGTTAATTCCGCCAATATTTGTTTTTAAAATAATTCGACACGTGTTTCGCCTCTACACGAGGCATCCTCAGGACGTGTTGTCTCGCCAAAATCTGGCACGAGACATATGTTATGCTGTTTGAAAATAACCTGAAGCAAGGAAAGTGTACGCGCTTTTTGGAAGGTACCCATTTTGTATCACCCTGTAAACACCGCGTAAGGAGTTGGGTGTGTCAATAACAAACATATAAATAATGTAAACAGACGAAACTTAAAAAAAGCAATGTATACAAGTGTGTAATAATGATATAAATTAATAATTTTGCATGATTATATCCTTAAAAGTTAATTTCAATTCTCAATAGTTATTTATTAATAATAAATAATAACATAGCACATAATATAGAAATAAAAATAATGTAATGAAAATGACGTAACGTAATGATAATAGTTAATTGGTCACACTATTAATTTAATTAAAATACTAATTATACTATGTATATATAAACTAGTGGACCCGACAGACGTCGTCCTCTACACACGTCTTAAATTTGAAAAATCGGTACAGCCGTTGTAAGGAGGGGTTCACTAACATACCCATGAACAGGAGAATTATATTATATGGACGGAATTGAGAATCTAAGCCAATCTCAAATTCACTGCGGCACACAAAAAAATCATCAAAATCGGTCCAGCTAAAGACACAGAGAAGGTTTCATTAAAATCGGTACAGCCGTTTAGGAGGAGTTCAGTTGTAAGGCCGGTCACATGGTCAGGGTCGACGTGGTTGTTCATTGTTGTGGGCGTTGATCAGCACAGCAAGTAAAACACACGGTATCATTATTAGCAACATATTTTACAATCGTAATAGTAGGAACACTTCACAAAGCCTTATGATTATGTAATACCAGTGGGAGGCTCCTTTATACAGCATGCCGGCTACATTATGGGTACCACAACGGCGCCTATTTCTGCCGTAAAGCAGTAATGTGTGAGCATTACTGTGCTTCAGTCTGAAGGGCGCCGTAGCTATTGAAAATACTGGGAAAATGAGACTTAACATCTTATTTCTGAAGCTGACGAGCGCAATTGTAGTGCCGCTCAGAATTTTTGGGTTTTTCCAGAGAGGCACTGCATTGTAATGGGTTGGGTGTATCAATTACCATCAGCTGAACCGTCTCGTCCCTTATTTTCATAAAGAAAAAAATAATAAGAGCTTATTGCTCCCGGCATGCTCGTGACACAACCGCCTCGCTCGATAGTTCTTTCCTGACTGCTACAGAACAATAATACTCCTCTGACTGCCTACTCGGTGCTCGCTCGGCGCCTGATTTCGACCGCACTTGCACCGCAAGCCGATTACACCCGAGCCAAGACGAGTACCGAAATATCTTCGTGACTCGATGATCTTCTCTGCGACAAATAAATAATGTAGTCATAATGTAAGGAATCAATAAAGGTTTTTTTTTATATACTTAATATTATATCGAATTGACATAGGCAACTTTATAAAAAGCATGTAGAGATACGACATAGAGATTTCTGAGATTTGTCTGGTTTTGCAAAGTTGGTAGTACTAAGGACAGACTTGTCGCTAAAGAATATTTCAGTTGACCAAGTACCTATAATGCAACAAATAAAAACGATTTTCCGACGTTAATAATTTATAAATTCCAATATTATACAAAAAGACTTAAATTAATTTAGCTATGAATAGTAAGCATAAAAAGCTTTTTAATAAAATGATTTTCATTTATTTTTATAAATCAAAATAATAAAGTACTGACTATGTTAATTTATGCCTTATCTAGTTAAAAACCTATCAAAAAGATTTGTGTGGAGCTAAAAAATCTTAATTATAATGACGCCTTCACACCAGGTGGCATAGCGAAAGAATTAAAGGCAGTCGCGACGTGCAGCGCTGAGCGCGGTCAGTACAGCGCGAGGGGTGGTGAAAGGGAGTTGTTAGTTGGGTGGGAGGTGCAGGGGGGGGGAGGTTGTCTAGACAGGCCTCAGACGCACGGGCTATGGAGCCTGCGCCGGCACGCACACAGACGCAAGGTGCATCGCCCGATTTAACCGCACACAGACTCGATGTGTAGCCTGACCTCTAACACTTAGCGCTGCAACGGACAATGTTGCCAACTATGCGAGAGCACACCCAATGTAAATTAGCACTATTTATTCTCTTTGTATCTGTTTTACTCTAACGTTTTTTGTTATTCATTTTGTTCAAAGAAAACACTTTTATAGGATTAAAACGCGTGTAATTGTAACTGTGTTTTTACATTAGATTTTTGCGTGAATTTTTGAGTGCATTTTTAGGGGGGACCCAAGAAAACGGGATCTGGAAATGTCTCGTTCGAAACGTCGGGTTAGCTAAAATAAAAATGTAACTGTTACGAAAAATCTGATGTAAGAACATAGTTACAATTACACGATTTTAATCCTTTAATAGTGTTTGATGTAACACTCGCGTAAATCAAAGAAAATTCTTTTTTTATTACGTTATTTGTTAGAACAAAATTGGTTATGCATCAAATTTTACCGCACATTAGGAAGTATCTTGACAGCTGTGAAAACGTCGAAAAGATTTACTTTAGAAGTAACCTCTATTTTAAGAAATTCACGTACACTAACACAAAGTTTCATACAAATCGCGAGTGTAAGACGTAACTTGTTACGCACACTAAACTAATATTCCTGGCCTGTTTTCATCGGCTCTCTTACAGCCAGAGACTCTATCTAGATGTTTAAATTATATAAGAATGATTGATTTCGATGCATTATTCAACTTAAATGGCATTCTTTATTAGATTTTATGTAGTGGCTATTTATGTAAATATATATTCAAATTCAATATATCCTTTTAAATATATATATATATCCTAAATATTTGAATATTTTTATTCAAAATAGGATATGATATCTCTTATTGAAAGTTAAAAACTACCACCCACTCGAAAAAGAATGCCTCAGACCTGAGAAGAACGGGCACAAAAAATTCACCGGGCTTCTTTTTTTTTCATATATAATATGGTTACAATGTAATATCGTACAATAAAACTTATTATTTAATAGCCTGAAGGCGGTCGCTACATTCCCAATCTGTGGTATCATTAAGAAAGTTATAAATGTTATAGAAATCTTTACCACACAAACGTTTTTTAACAATTCTTTTTTCTTATCCATTTTGAGTCAGCTGTTCTTTTTAAATCCTACCAAGGTTTGATTTGTGATCTTTTAGATTTGTTATCACTCGGGTGCAACTCTGTTACTTAAAAATACGACAAACACCAAATTATTACTCGTAACCACCTGAGATTATATGAGACAATGGTCTTTATAAAGGATGAATTATTTAACATCAAAAATTCTCGTGTCACAGTGTTTATTACCAAACTCCTCCGAAACAGCATAACCGATTTTTAATTATTTTCTTGTGCATATTCGGCAGGTCTGAGAATGACCCTAAAATTACAACTGTTGCCTTTTTTTTTAAACTGATAAGTCGTTAAGTAAGAATTCTGCTGTCAACTAAGTTACATTGGTAGTTATTTTTTATTTTGCTACCAAAATACTAACTAGAAATAATTTTTATGGCAAACGACGTTTGTCGGGTCAGCTAGTTACTTATAAAATAGCCATCCCTTGAAACATTCCATTATTTTGTTCAGTGTTGACAATATTAGTAAAATGGAGTCTAACAGCTAACCTACATTAAGATAATTTAATTATGGTAGATTATTATATTAATTATTAATACATTTGATATTAGGAAAATAAAGTTAAAAGATGTTTTTTGCCCATAAACCTAACGGGGGCTTTTCTTGTAATCGAGTACCTATATTGAAAAATTATTTAAATATTCATCTGTTATTGTGTTTTGGTTTGAGCTGATGGTCTTGTTACCAATGCTCTAAGTATAATGCACCAGTGGGAGGCTCCTTTTCACATGATGCTGGCTAGTTTATGGGTACCACCTATTTCTGTCGTGAAGCAGTAATATGTAAGCGTTATTGTGTTTTGGTCTGAAAGGCGCCGTAGCTAGTGAAATTACTGGGCAAATGAGACTTAACATCTTATGTCTCAAGGTGACAAGCGCATTATATTATTCGTATTGCCGCTCAGAATTATTGTGTTTTTCAACAATCCTGAGCGGCACTACATTGTTATGGGCAGGGCGTATGAATTACCATCAACTGAACGTCCTGCTCGTCTCGTCCCTTATTTTCATAAAAAATATATAAAATTGACGAAATATCTTAAAGGCGACCTTAAGTTCACGAAGAGTCCAACATAATGATAAACTTCCCAGATATTGCTGTGTTACAAATATGTTTGCGAGAGCGAGAATACCTGACTTCTTCGCAATAATTCGCACAAGAATTTCATCATTTTGGGACTGAATGAGACGCTCTAATAACGAATTTCTGATGACTGTCTCTAACAATTTACAAAAGATGTCCATATTGATAAACGTTCAGAATGAATTATTTTTCACATAATATAATCAATTGTAATTAGTATTAATTTAATTGTAATTTTAATTCTAAATTATATATTAATTTCAATTGTATTTTAGATGGGTTGGTTATGAATAATGATTGATATTTTTATTATAAAACTATATGACATAAACAAATGGACGAACAAAGAGATAAGCTGGTGCTGCCTGCAGAAGCTGTCGCGTACGGTTGCAGGCCGCCGGGTCGATGCTCTGTGAATGCTTGCTGATAACGAAAATTAATTGTCTGTTCCACTCCCGCGTTGCATACAAAACAATATAGCTTCGAACAAAACACGTTTAAATAAACCATTTATTAGCAATTAAGTGGATTTTTGTAGAATTAGCGTTGCGTTGAGATGTGCAGGGGTATCGCTACATACTTTTGAAGTGAAAACTTTTATGACATCGTTGTGATTTAAAAGTAGATGAAACGAAAAAGCGACAGTTAATAGAGGCAGACATATAAATTCATGAGATTTAACGTGGGAGAAAATGAGTTAGGAAGCATTATACAGTGTCTTGGTACCAGGCGATCATAGATGAAGTAGAGATTGTCTTATGTATGACGCGAGTATACGTTAATATATTCTTACGTCAGTATACGTTAATATATTCTGACGTCATGCGCACGACTAGTACAACATAGATACCAGGAGAACATAAATATGATAGTCATGTGTCATTCTAGCAACAGGTACCAGGACTTCATATGCAGTTTAGAGGTTGCAGGTTTTACTTTTGACACGTGTACATTGCACGCACATATTTTTTTTTTTCGCACCAATGAAAGCTAATACAAACCTCGATAGAAATTCTCCAATCGAGCGAATATCAACAGAATATAATAATAATAATATAAATGTAATAAAATTCATTAGAAGTAAATACTGTTGTATTGTACTGGACTTAAATTTTAAACTTAACATATATATTTTGATACACTCTAATCTAATGTTACTAACACTATCAACTAACTGTAACCCGAGTTATATAATGTGGTAAGAAAGGTAACTGCTTATTAATTATGTGTAACCCTGTAAGTTATCTGTACCCTTAGATATCATTTTCGTTTTTTGTAGATAGTTTATGTTAATTAATGTGCGTTTGTTGGGTTTCCGAATAAATAAGTAAGCGCTTTTGAATCCTCACTATAAAAATTCTATTAAATTACTGAATTTACTATATTATGTTTGCAAAAAGTTGAGCCCGTGAAAAGAACATACAAGAAACTCAACGGCCACTCTTCAATTAAATAGAGTATTTTATTATGGCTGCAGTAAACAAATTAGTTTGTAAGGTGCTCCCTCTAATATATGAGTCGTGTGTAAATAATATAAATTATATAATAAAAAGAAATAAATATTTAACTGTATAAATATAAATTATCGTATATTGGATGCATCAACCTCTAGAGCTACAACTCATTGTTTGTGTAACGATGCCTCGTGAACATGATCGTCGTGATTACTGTCATATTTAGTAATTGCTTCCAACAAATACAATGATTTATTAAGTATAACAGGTCGACCTGGCACCACAAGCAACTCCCGTTCAGGAGTAGATACATGGACCACCCATCGTACCCTTCGCACATATTTGGGGGAAGGAGATGACCCGGCACACGACGCCGCCGCAAGAAATGCCATTCAATGAATTCAGTTTTCAGGTTACCAGCACATAAATTCCACCACCAAACATTACATCAACTATCTGGTATAATATAGTTGCGTAATTCACTATAAACTTGCATCATAATTACCACCTTGTGACATCATCTGCCGACTGTATTTCCGAATCGAAAGACTAAGAGACCTTTAAGCCTAGAGCATACTCATCTCTCAAAGCTCACCAAAATAACATTTGGGCCAAAGGATTGCTATTTTTAAGTGAAAACTTCTTTGACGGCGTTGAGCACTTTTCTTGGAATGGGTATTAAACGTTAAACTCGCGTCAGAACACGTGACCTGATCGTAAATTCGTAAGACAGTCGTTGAAATTATGGATGAAAGTTAATTTATCTGAGAGATAAACTTTCTAATGTAAATTAATTGTTCTGAAGTGTAAAAATATTTATGTGATATAAATTGCCTGTTATGTGTATGATAGTGCAATTAATGAATATTGTATTTAACCACTTATTAATATTGTGAATTGGTTTAGATGTAAGTATTAAATATCGGCGAAAACTAACCTCCTATTTCCTCTCCCTCCTTTCCTTATCCGCGATTCAAAAAAAAAAAAAAGATATTTATTATATATACATAAACTATAGTGGAAACACGTAAAAGTAAATCTAAAATATTTAATAAATTTTACCATATCTTTCAAAATAATTGCCCCATTTTCATTCCTCAACATTTAAGGTTTTTTTTTAATGTACAGTGATATAATAATAAAAATTTGATTTAATTAATTGACTCTTTGAAATGGCAAACGCCCATGAAATATTATGCTTAGATCTGTATAGACAAGCATAGCAAAATATACCTACTGACTTATTTTTTATTGTATAAAATCTCGATTACTCTTTAAATTACTTATTTATTTATATTACGTTAAATTAACAGAATATAATAAAATTAGTTTGATTCAGTATAAAAGACATCAACGAGTCAAATTATTAGTTAATACTATTCTAAATTCGGAGCTTATATCCTAATTATTTACTTTTATGATGAAATAAACAAAAGGCTAAGTTTCTGAATATTTCATACTTGAAATACGACATGTACTTCAAGTACTAATAAAGGTTATATATATTTTATATAAATAAATTATTTTTTGCGACGAACTTCTTTAACGTAGCTTATGTTAGAAAAGATTGATAGAACACAAAGAGGTTTGTTAAAGGCTATCAACAAATGTGTAATTTATCTTCTGGTGTCCCACAGGGCACAATCTAAGGCCCACTTCTCTATCTTGTATACACATTAATGATATCTGTAATATCACAAAATCATCTAAATTCTTGTATGCCGATGATTAAAATATACAAAACTATCAGATACATGCTGTTTTTATAATCTAATTTGGCAGTTTGGCTAAGTTTTGTGAAGTAAATTTAAGTATAACTAAATACAAATCACATTTACTAAGAAAAAAAATCTCATTAACTTTCGATATAAAATGAACAATAAAGCATTCAGTTGTTGGACAAACACGAATTGCAAGAGTTGTTTTAGATTTAGATGCTCATGATTGATTGATAATTTTGCAAAAGAAAGTTTTTCCGATGCATCGCTTCGTTTTCCGAACAGGAAAATATTTTCGTAACAAAAAAAAACATAATTGAACTCTTAAAAAATCAACTATTGAATACGTAGTCATATTTTTGGTTATCCTGTCTTCAATATTTATATCCATGTAAGAAAATTAAAGAGAAATTAATATTATTTAGATCATTTATTATCAATTTTTACCAAACCGGTCAATACTGACAGGTTTTGACAATTATACAATTGTGAATTTTTCAATAAAGCAAAGCAAATTAAACAATTATGTAACTAAACAATAAAATTAAAACTGTGAAATTATACATGATAAACAGCATTAAGGTAATCGTATAAGGTAATCGCAATCTGCAGGTAAAGTGCCCAAGAAGCTGGCAACGTTGCCTCTTTGAATTGCCAAACTTATTCTGTAGTAAAGTTACGTGCCAGATCTTGGGTCATCTATCGAATTTATAATTCGCCTGGACAACTCTTTAATAAGAGTTCAGTCTGACGGAACTCACGATAGGATAATCAATTTAAGATAAACAATATGTTATGTTAACCCTAACAATATGTTAAGTGATAACCCTCACTTCTAGGATTAATACACAAATAAATCCCGCATCGTTCATAAAAAAATTTGTTTTTCAAATTTTATTTGTGAATCAATTTAAGATGCCTGTGAGATTTTTCCTACAACAGCATACAAAAACTACTAAATATGACAACACTACAACACCGTATAATACAACACGAATCACTGTATATCTATGTCAGTATTATATTATATTAATATGGGGACACTGTAGTGAAATAAAAGATATATTTATTCAACAGAAAAAATGTATCAGAATTTTAGAAAATATTCAGCAGATGGATTCATGTAGACCATATTTTACTAAACACAAAATTTTAACTCTTACTTCAATTTACATCCTAGAAGCATGTAAATTTGTTAAAAAACATTCGGACTTATACTCAACACTACCAAATACCAAGCGAAATAATAGAAATTTAAACAAATTAAAAATTCCCCAAACAAGTATGTCATTAGTGTCATCGAGCCCTCACCACATGGCAATAAAAATTTATAATCACATCCCAAACGAAATTAAAAATAAAGAGAAGCCTTCTCTATTTAAAAGACATCTTAAAAATGTTTTAGTTTCAAAATGCTTCTACGATTTACCCGAATTTTTTAATTACAAGTGTGAGAATTAGTTACAATATAGTATAAGAATGTAAAAAATGTATAAGACTTATTTATTTTATGTATAACGTTTCTGTGCCCTTGCAAGGCGTCACATATTGTCTACCCATTAATGTACCAACCATCCTACTGTAAAATGTGACTTGCAATAAAATATTTTGATTTGATTTGATTTGAAGTACTATAAAAACTGAAACTGGCTGTTAATATACGAGCAATTCTCTAATATATTTTTTTTTTGATGAAATTGAGTATACAGGTAGTTTCGAGGGCGAGACATCGATCTAGCTAAGTTTTAATTAAAAAAAAAGGTTTTATCCGTGTTTTAATGAGAGACTGCTACAAAATTTCGCCACTATATACAAGACTATAATAGCTCAGATGGGACATTGGGTGATCCGGAAAACAGCCGACCCAGGTTTGAATCCAGATGTCCTATTAATCTTTTTTTTTGTTCAAGTTTTGTACCTTGTTAAAAATCCGAGTAAGGCTCGGTCGTCCAGGTACTCTTGTATAAGATCATAAGGCCATACATTAACCTGATTTATATAACAAAGTGTCCTACAAAACCACGAAGTGTGCACGAGACAAAGCAAAAGACTCTGGGACTACAAACGCTGGGAGATACGTTCACTTTCTCGTAGAATGTGGCACAGATGTACTGAACACTTTACCTTTGTTGATCTAAGAAACATTACACGAATAAAATTTGATAACAATATTTTATGAAGGATGCAGGACTCGAACTTACGACCTCTCGCGTTCCGTGCGAGTGCAGTTCCAATAGAGCTAACCGTACGAGTGACCAATCGTCATAAAATCTTGTATGCTTTGTTCAACTCTCAGGTTGTGGCTTCATCTAAAGGATCTACTTCACTGTAGATAACCTGCTCTATGTCAATCTTGCAAATTTAACAATTTGTTATGTTTTTAAAGTGATAACCCTCACTTCTAGGTTTAATACACGAACAATTTTTTTTTCAAATTTTGTTCGTGCCGCAGTGCCGCTCACGATTCTTGAAAAATACAAAAATTCTGAGTGGAACTACGATTGCGCTCGTTACCTTCAGACATAAGATTTTAAGTCTCATTTGCCCAGTAATTTCACTAGCTACTGCGCCCTTCAGACCGAAACACAGTAATGTTTACACATGACTGCTTCTCGGCAGAAATAGGCGCCGTTGTGGTCCCCATAATCTAGCCGGCTTCCTGTGCAAAGAAGCCTCCCACTGGTAGACATTCTATTCACTTCTTCCACATTTATCTCTCAGCGGTCTTATTATACTACTTATTACTGTAAGTGAAGATTTAAAAGAGTGGAAATGAGTTGCACACTTCTTCTCATTACAGCTCAACTTTTCCGAAGTGCTGGGAAAATCTTTGACATTCATAAGTATTATTTTGACCAAAGTGAATAAATGATTGTTCATTCCTTTTAAGGGTTCCGTAGCCAAATGGCAAAAAACGGAACTCTTATAGATTCGTCATGTCTGTCTGTTCGTCCGTCCGTAAGTCACGGCCACTTTTTTCCGAAACTATAAGAACTATACTGTTGAAACTTGGTAAGTACATGTATTCTGTGACCCGCATTAAGATTTAGAAAAAAAAAAACAATAAATTTTATAGGTGCCCAATTTTTGGAACTGAAACTCAAAATTTTTTTTCATCAAACCCATACGTGGATCATTCTATGGATTGGTCTTTCAAAATGATATTAAAGTTTCTAATATCATTTTTTTCTTAACTGAATAGTTTGCGCGAGAGACACTTCCAACGTTGCAAAGTCTCCCCCCCACTCCTGTAACTTCTAAAATAAGAGAATGATAAAAATAAAAATAAATATGATGTACATTATCATAGTAAGTAGTTTTTTAAGTTTTTATTATCGAGATCTAGTAAGTAGTTTTTTTAATACGTCTTAAATCGTATTATCAATAACTTAATTGAAAAAAAATACACTATTATTAAAACATCCATCAAAGTTACAAGAACTTTTATATTCTGTTACTTGCTGCTACGGAACCCTTCATGGGCGTGTCCGACTCGCACTTGGCCGCTTTTCATTATTCCTTTCTATACGGGTTGATACCAGCAGCCAAATTCCACCACCGGACCTTCTTCAACCGCCTGTTTTGTAAGGAACTTCTTGTCTCCCACATCCACTTTGTGGAGTCAATTTTCTAAAAGGCTGCAGTTTTCCTGAACCGATACCACTTAAAGCCGGCAATTGGCAGCATCTGGTGGCATCTCCTGAGCGGAGACCTGGTCTTGCGGATGTCCATGGGCAGTTGCCTCACCACGCTCTATCACGTGAGCCTCTTGCCTGTTTTCTCCCCTCTTATATTAAAAAAAACCAGCCGATACTACTAAAGGCCGGAAATTGACAGCATCTGGTGGCATCTCCTGAACTCCGGTCTTGCGGATGTCAATGGGCGGTTGCCTCACCACGCTCTACTACGTGAGTCGCTTGACTGTTTTCCCCCCTCTTATTTTAAAAAAAAACAGCTCACAACGCACTTTGCTGGCAAATCCATCCTGAGTATGGCTCTTATGAGATAAGTCGAAGACAAACCATAGGGAAATTCGTGTCGTGGCTGTTATGTTATTGTATATTAAAAAAATTGTCCAAATTTGATGTGATCTTTTGTTAAGTGAGGAACACCTGTGCCAAAAGGGCTGAAGAAAACTCATTTGACTCGTTTGTAATCATATTAGAATCCAAGGCATTTGCAATACGTATTCTTCAGTCGCACTCACACATTTTCTTCTGAAGTAACTTATGACTTGAAAATAAATATATATCAAAGCTTCTTTGACAAAAAAGGCTTCCAATAGTATAACAGATTTAATAGATAACTAGCTGACCCAGCAAACGTTGTATTGCCGTATAAAGTAATAAATAAAAATTTGGGGTATAAAGAAATTATGCAACCGATTCTCAGACCTACGAAATATATCGTACTACAATTATTATTGTATTCGATTGCCATCTTGCAACCCTATGTCGGATTTGTGGATGGAACAGAATAATATAAAAATCGCGATACAAAAATAATTGTAGAACGTAGAAGGGCGAAAATTTAAAGTTGTGTGTATTTTTCAATGCTAAATCATAATAAAATTAAGAAAAATCTCAAAAAAATATATATGTAGTGGTGGGTTACCATTATCATTTAGGGGTATTTAAAATAGATGTTGGCCGATATGCTCACAAAATTTCATACAATCGGTTCAGCCGTTTCGTTGGAGTTTGGTAACAAACACCGGGACACGAGAATTTTTTAAGTATAATAGATAATGATGCATGATTCTTGACTGATTCTGCGAAGGCCACCTAAACTTTGGTATGTAAAAGATGGGCTGAGAGTTTCTTATCAGTTCTTCTCCCCATGTCAAAGCCTCTTTAGGAACTGATGTAGCTTCATCACGTTTACCAAATGTTGTTGCAATATGTTATGTTATCCTGTGGTGAATAAATGTTTTTCAATTCTATTCTAATTGTCGACTATTTTTAAAAACTGTGAGAAAATAATTAAAAAAAGATGAATTATAAAATGTCTTGAATAATCCAGCGGTTTTGTTATGATTTGATTGAATACTTAGCATAAGAACTTCATCTTCAACCTTAGAGGTTTTGCGAGTATGTCTTTATTATTATACAGGGTGGACCAAAAGTCCGTTTATAATTGGAATGATGATTAAAAAAAAACTAATTACAGTAGATCAAAACTGTTTATTGTTTTCGATAGTAAACAAAAGGGGAATTTATTTTTTAAAAATCACATCATCCATATGCAATCCTTCATTATTCTGGCATTGCTGCAATCTAGAGCGGAAATTTTCGATGACAGCTTTACATGTTTCTGTTGAGATGTTTTGGATTTCTGTGCGAATACGATCCTTTAATTCGTCAAGAGTTACTGGGTTGGTTGGCTGGAATGTAGGGGTTTTTGATCACCATGACATAGTGTCACTCCAATAACAACAATTTTGTCTATTAACATGCCCATTTAGGTGGAAGTGTGCCTTGTTGAGAAAAAAATGTTTGTAAAACTGGTGAATCGCTCTACCATTTCGTTCGCAAACTGCAACCTAGTGGCATGGTCCTGAGGCCTTGATTCCTGCACCATTTGGATTTTATAGGAATGTAGACTTAAATATTTCTTGAGAATGCGGTTTAATACATCATTATCTTGGCACGTTAAGGACAGCAGACCGCTTTCGAGTTGATAGTCCAGGTTGGTCACGAACAGACGATTTTACTCGCTCCACGTTTTCGGGGTCTCTCGACGTTCTAGGCCGGCCAGATCGACGTAAATCCATTGTTGAACCCGTCTTCTCAAACTTGAGCACCCATTTTTTAATTAACACACCTGATGGAGCTTGATTTTTGTGTCGTATCTTGTAATGATTGCAAAACTTTCGTTGAGCTAAGGTCGCAGAATCGTTGTTTCGATAGTACTCGCGTACACAAAATGCACGTTGACTACCGCTAAACGACGCCATGGTTCTAAATTCCCATTGGCCGCTCTTGCAATGCGTAACCCTTCCACCCCCCTCCGCCGCCGCTGCTAGACGCGGCAACAGATTCAAATGTAAACGGACTCTTGGTCCACCCTGTATATATTAAGATAATTTTGTTCATTGAATAAATAAATAAATAAATCTAATTTTAACACTAACTGAATGCGATATGTGTTTCTCAAGCAATGAATGAAGTCGCGAAAGTCCAAGCGTAAACTTGTAATGGAAAAAGATATCGAAATTCTTCGAGTTTAAAGAAGAATTTCTAATTTGTCGAATAAACTAGAATGAATGTGTAAAATGCAGTTGGTTCGAAATGTAATTGTATCTAGTGTCGGCGACGCGCGAAGAGGGGGTCGGGGGAAGAGAGAGTTGTGAGTACATCCCAGCTGGGGGTGTGCTAATGAAAATTTAAAATAACCAGCACGAACAGAAGCACAAGACTGTAGCTAGGAGCGATTTTGTAGTTGCATTTGGTAACATTCGCTTATCTATATCGGTTCTGCCTACTACCCGGTTAGTAAGTCTTTACCGGCCCTATATTGAGACTTTACAAAGCATGGTCTCGATTTCAGACACAAATTTGTTCCGTTCCTCCGAGATGTATCCCGGTGTAAGAAGCATACCCTGCGCTGTCATCTGCATAGCAATAAATATTTCTGATTTTCTATCACTGACATGTAGGGGATTGCACACAGCCAAAGGTTTTTAGTTGGAGCATGCATCATGGACATTAACCTCGATGCTCCGATCAACCAAGAAGACTCATCTGCACAACCTCTCATGAAGCCCATATGATGGCAGTTTCATTATAAGGTCTATGTGCTACACCAGCTTGCGCCTATTTATGGGTGAAATAAGAATCTCATACATAATACCATATCCCGATGGAAACCGTTCTGGCAATCACTGATCAATGCTCCTCTAGGTATCTCAAGAGCTGGCAGTTGGCAATTGACTCCATAGCTTTGGAGAAAGTGGAGGCAATGGGGCGATAGTTGGATGGTTCCGAGCGAACACCTTTCTCATGAATCGGGAGCACTAAGGCTGCCTTCCTGAGTAGGAGAGCCGGAAAAGACGGGTAGGGACCAATGCACAAGGCGAAAAAGCGCCTTTTTGCACGACGCCAAACCGAAATTGTACCTCTGGCATGTTTGAGTCGTACCGCGGTATCATCATGTCATCCATGAGTCGAGTTGGACAGACTTGGCAACTGTCCAGAACGCACGAGTTCCCAAGGAAAGGCGTGCAAGTCTTTTTTTTGCGCCCAAACAAAGGGAAAGGGCTACCCTCCGGGATAACGACAAGAGGTGGTGAATGCTCATGCATACCTACGCAGCTTAAGTCTGCGTTGGTTATGTAGAACTCACGTAAAAACTAGGTGCCTACCCACTAAAAACCACCTGAGATTGGCTTTGGGCAAGTGCCATCTAAGCCTTCACCGAAGGCGACCTTCTCTTAGGGAGAGATAGGGGCAAGCAGCACTCCCTATGGAGTATCCGCTGAGATCGGCTTCACGTCAGCAACAACTCTTTTAAGGGACCTGAAGACAGGATTGTAGTATTGTTTAAGTTGGGTGGTATTCATATCCTTAGATACCACCGCATTTACCCAAGCCTGCTTACGGCTACAGGCTATTTTGCTGGAACGGTCAAACCAAGGTTCATTCAATCTAAATAGTGCAAAATAAAATCAACGACTTTAATAATATTTATGGAAAAATATTCATTTATTAAATTGTTTATTGTTATATTATATTCATTTATTAAATAATCGCATCGTAGATAAATTTTGGTACAAATAAAATTTGTAAGTTTATTAATATTATAGCACACAGGTCGTAAAAAATTGCTCAACCTCTCGTGAATTGAAGCAGAGCCTTATCAAGAGATGCAATACGGGGTGGCGTTAAGGGGGGGAAGGGGGGGAGTTCAACTGGCCACATGCTCTTATGCAGAGGTGCACTGACCCTTCTTGGGTTAGCAACGGCTGAGCTCTGTGACACAAACCACACGACTAACTCAATATGAACTTCATATAAAATTTAAAGAGTACAACTCCCTGATGTTTCCATACCACTGAACTTTTACCTTTTACAGTATGAGATTTGAGACATGTTTACAAATTTCATAATACATCCTACGGAAAATGTAGCTATGTCATGTATATAAAAATATTTAATAAACTCCCTCCAAGCTTACGCGTATTACCCGTCCAACGATTTAAAAAGGATCTTTTTACATGGCTTATAGATAAATGTTTTTATTCTATAAATGAAATGTTCACACATTAGATTAAATAAAATTGACTTTAAAATATATATTAATTCTAGTATTTAAATAATGACATTTAAAAATAATTATTATAATTTAAATTGATCTTAATTATCACAATTAGTGCTTAAAATATATAGTTTATTAATGTTAAATCAATTATAATAATAGCTAGAATTTTGTTCATAATAATTTTGCATACCAGAAATGGCCGATAACATTGATACATTAAAACTATTTACACCCATTGTTACATGTTTTCTAGCAAAATAAAGGATTTATTTATTAATTTACACCTGTTATTTGAAAATTTTAGTTCTTCAATTTGGTAATCGATTACAATAATTTTTGTAGTACGATAAATTGTTGATAATAACAATTTACATCAATTATATATTTTTTTCTCAATTTAAATTACTCTTCAAGCCACGCCGCGTCGGTCGACAACATAACAACTGCCAATAGATAGGTAAAAATAATAGGTTTCTCAAGAATCTGCACGGCATTGTAATGGGCAGGGCGTATCAATTACCATCAGCTGAACGTCCTGCTCGTCTCGTCACTTACTGTCATAAAAAAAGATCACTGATCATCCGCCAGGTGTCTACCGTTGTCACCTCTCAACCAGCAAACATCACAGAGCATGGATGAGAACGAAGCCGGCCTCCTTTCTCTCACTCTCTATACAGTTTACCTCCATTTTTAACTTACCGATTGAAAATTTTCAAAAATCGGAACGTTATTGGGTTTACCCCGTTCTTCGAAAATCGAGTATGCATCAGTTCTCGACGTTTTAAGGTCCTAGGAAGCTTCCCTGACTATTCCCGCGATGGTTACCGTACGTCTGTGTGTGTGTGTGTGTGTGTGTGCGTGTGTGTGGTTTAACCGTTTTCTTACTTTTTTTAGGGTTAACCGTTTGCTAATTTTTTTTTTTGGTTTTATTTGTGTCTCGATCGTAGTAGTGACTGGTATTGTTCATCATATTAGTCGGAAGACGTCCACTGCTGGACAAAGGCCTCCCCCAAAGATCTTCACGAGGATCGGTCCTGCACCAGCATACGTTAGATGAGGGTCATCTAACGGATTCCGGCGATTTTGACCAGATCATCGGTCCATCTTGTGGGGGCCTACCAACACTGTGTCTTCCGGTACGTGGTTGCCATTCGAGGACCTTACTGCCTCAACGGCCATCTGGCCGTAGAACTGTGTGCCCTGCCTACTGCCACTTCAGTTTCGCAATAATTTGGACTGTATTGGTAACTTTGGTTCTCCTACGGATCTCCTCATTTCGGATTCGATCTCGCAGGGAAACTCCAAGTCAAACTCAGGGTTATTCCATCAGAAAAATGCGTTTTCCATTGACGTTCAATAAACAACTAGACGCCCCAATCGCCTATTAAAAATTCGTCAAAAAATGTCCGAGCGGCGTTGTATAAAACATATATAGTAATAATTAACTTATGGAAAACATTCAAATATTCATTCAAGTTAACACTTTATTTCGTGGCAGTAATGATCAAAGTCTATTGTAGACGCCCATTAGAAGCTCGAATGCAAACACGAGGCAAGAACAGTTTGTTTTAGTAATAGAAATGTAATTACACAGGTAAATTATTTAAAACGACAGATTAGTTACACAACTTTCTTAATTTGAAGGGGCATTCACATAAAATACCACACTTTATCCTTTTTATCTTTGGATATACTCGTATTTTGACAGTTTTTCACTGAACACTTTGTCATTGCGTGGCGTTGTTTTTAAAGCGCGGTCGAAACACAGCTGAATAAAAACTCTGCCTAATAATCTAGTTGTTTATTATATGCCAATGTCGTATAGTTATAAAAATACACAATTACTGTTTCGATTTGAAGCTAGTAATTCTCCTTGGCTACTAATCTACTGATATTTAAAATTAGTCACGACAAGGTGCAATTGCATTACTCGAACAATTCTGTTTACGTAACCTGAGCGTAACGGAAGACGCAGTGTTGATGGACCCCACAAGATGGACCGATAATCTGCCCAAGGTCACCGGAATACGCTGGATGAGGGAAGCGCAGGACCGAACGTCGTTGAGATCTCTGAGGGACGCCTTTGTCCAGCAGTGGTCGACTTCCAGCTAAAGTTATGATGATGAACCTAAACGTAACCCTCTTCTCTCATCAGGCTTCGCTGGTTCTAGAATCGGTACCTTCAGAAAACAGGGCGTCCTCAAGTGTTGGACAGTGACCACTTAAATTTCAATTCATTTTTTACATCGAAATATCATTTAAATCACCTTTGAGCCAATTAACAAAGTCTCCAACATGAAAAAAAAGTGTTTGTGTACTTATGTGTGCACGCAAGAAGTTTTACTTCTATGGCGTATCAAAGCAAAAAGCCTTAAAATTATTGATTCTTCGTGCTATTCTACTTTTGTTGAAAGAACAATATTGTAAAAAACTTGTAAAGATGGCTTTGACAATTAATGATTAAATAACGAATACGGCTGTATGGGCTTGATCCTTTGCCTATTAATGGACGAAGAAACCAAAAAATAATAACAAATGTTGCAAACGTCAGAAAATTTTAGGAATCAATTTCAACCTGTTACTTTTGTGTTACAGTGATGCGTGCGCATCTTAAAATTGTATTCTCATTATTTTTTCATAACGTGCCAAAAGAAGTATAACTTCAAAAACAGTGGGCTTCTTTTTCAATGAAAAATTCGTTACACAATAATAATAGGGTATTTATTTGTGGTATCATTAAGAAAGTCATTTAGAAACTCTTAACACATATATATTTTTTAATAATTCTTTTAAACTTCGTAACACACTTGTATTATAGTACATTTTCTGGAATCATAATATAAAAGCATATACCCAATAAAAGACTTACTAACTCGACTTAATAAAGTAGTAAACATTAAGTTTATGTTTTGTTCCTGGTGGTAACAGTTTTTAGAAATTTCGCTAATATTTTAAAACATTTATTTCTTTGAGATTTCGTCTTAAACTTTTTTCTTATAAAACTTAAAAAGCTTAGGTACGTAACCTAACTCAAATTTCCGTTTCTTTATTCTATTTTTAAATTCTATGTGTTTTTTTAAGTAACTTTTAAACGGCTTAACCGATCGAGTCAAAGTCAAAAATATTTTTTGACGTAAAATTCCAAAAACTAATCCGCTCTTGCCATCAAAAACCCACGTCGATCGCCATCAAGCCGGTCAAAATCGGTTGATTCGTTCGTGAGTTATCGTATACGAAAGAATATCGAAAAAATTGATTTTCCGAAATAACTTCGAAATGTCGAGGTCGATGAAGTGAAACTCAAGGATTATTTATGATGATCAAAAATGCCCTCAACCGCGCTAAATCGGTTCATTCATTCAAAAGTTATTGCCGTTTGAAAATCCAATAAATAGTATTTTATTAAAGAAAGAAAGAAAGATAGAAAGAAAGAAAGAAAGAAAGAAAGAAAGAAAGAAAGAAAGAAAGA
>CATIXQ010000005.1:20244794-20292251 GCA_949711755.1 Leptidea juvernica | reverse complement strand
ACGACCACACCTGCTCCGCCGCAACCGCCGCCGCACGCCGCGCCGCACACCGGTCAGTCAATCAACAACCACCATTACATTTATCACCATAGGGCCCGGAGGTCTATTCGCAAAATCGACAACGATACATTCGGAACGATACGATATTACTCCGAATACATCGCAACTACCCTACTCTAACAAATGTTCGAATTCCTTATCGTTACCATAGACTAATAATTTGATTTTTTTACGATGTTAGCGTGAATGAAATATGTTCAAACCTAAACATTATCTGTGCTACGTCACTGTTAAATGTCAAGAGTCAAAACATGGTTTAGGCGCTAAGGACCATGCCAGACTCTGCACCACCAATTTGGTATCATTAACACATAATGTAAATATTAAAAAAAAAATGTAATGAATGATCATTTAAAATTGAATAAATAATACAAAACTCGCGGATAGTAAAATGTAAAAAAAAAGTAACTCAACCTTTCTCGTCGACTTCCTATTTCTCAGGCGGCCATTTGCATTATTTGTACGCATAAACGATCAACAAAATGACTTAAATGACTTAGTAGTAGAAATTCCTGTTGAATAGTAAAGCACATATAATTATTTCAATAATATTTATTAAGTATGTATATTGTATGGCAAATATATCTATACAACTTGAAACGATATTAGCATCGACAGCCTAGAAGGTGTCGTTGAGATTATCGTAATAGTGACGTTTGATTGTGGCGTCGTATCGCAAAGCACTTGTGGCTGTAATCGCGTTAGCCGCCTTCGTGAAGGTAGCTACTGAAAATCAGTATTGGGTTATACCTGTGGTTATACGGTATACCCAACTAATACTCTGAGTAGCAAACCTTTTGGGACAAAACACTGCAAACACCACCTTATTATGTTGATGTAGAATAAGCCTTACTTCAGTATTCCTTCTTTGGTTCCTAACGTGTGTTAGTTTTAAGTAGATTAGGCATTATATTATATTCTTAATTATTTAGATAAGTTTTTCATATTTCTTGTTATTATATTTTATAAATGTTTACCTCTATTAGTAGTGTTTATTCCAAATAACTATATTATTACTTACTTAGAAAAACAACATCGTAAATTTTTATAATAACGCAAATACGACTTGGTCAGCTAGTATCAAATAATTTGTTGTAAATAAAGGAGTTATTAGGGAACATACAAACTTACATTCTCATTTATATAGATAGATACTCAATGAAGTACTCTATATTGTTACAAATATTAAAACCATAAGTCTACTTTACTTTAATTCCATAGACAATGTTGGTTCTCTCTAATCTGCCTCCTGACAACTTAACCTCCTCTTTGTTCAGTAAGTTGTCAATCGGTTACTAACGTGTTTAACACGAACGATCAGCAAGCCAGTCGAGCAATGAGTATAATAATATATAGGGAAAAGAGAGCCCTCTCAACGCATTATGAGCTGTTTATTTGAAAACTAGCGCCATCTGGAGATTGGCCCCGAAAATAACTATTATAAGCTCCAAATTATAAAATTCATTTTTAATGTTGTGACGCAATTAAATAACTAACTCTACTTTTTAATGTAGGTATTGCAATTTTTTACCATGTTGAAATTGCGTGTAGTTATTTAATTTAGTCACAACATAGAACATAAAGGATAGATTTAGTAGTGCAAATATACAAAATAGAACACGAGAGCTACCTGCTATATACATGCGCAAACGCTAGAACTAGCCATTTTATGACCAGTCGGCAGTGACACAATTAATGAAAAGTTGAAAGGTTTCAAGGCGAGTGACAGCTGTCAAAGCTTTCATTTTCGGGCCAACTAACAGATGGCACTACAGTCTTCTGAAAACGTCACTTTAAGGCGTCTGTCCCACCCCTGCAGTCGAGGGCTCATCAAACTTAGCCCCCCAAAAAAAATTTTAGCACGCTACGCTCGGCTCGTGCGTTGTTTTAACTGTTCTAACATAACCTAACCTAACCAATTTTAATGAATTGCAAATTTAAAAAAAAATCGAGAACAAACAAATGTTTATAGAGAACAATCAAGAACAAGTGGCGAACTAACGATGTAATAAAAAAAAACAATCTGGGGGGCTAACTTTCCTGAGTTGCAGTCGAGCTACAACAGTCGCCTGGCATGGTTGCCTTCTAATACCATATTCGTACATTAAGTGAAGTAATATGAGAAGTAATTGTAAATTCTAATAAAGCGCTTATTGTGAAGACGACGTTTCACTGGCTCGACCTTAAAAATATATTATCTAATATTATACAATCAAGATCAAGAGATAGGATATAAACATAATATATCCTCATATTTTTTACACTTCAAACGATCGAAATACTTCTTTTTCTTATCTTATATAGATAGTATATATTATCTAAGATATTTTGATGTTTGATTGGGTATATATTATTATCTATGTATATATTTATCATATTATTACAATGATTTGTATCTTTTGTTAAATTGTATATTTCTGCATGTTTATTGTGTGACTAGATAGTATCTCTAATCAACAACGGCATGACCATCTTCCCCAAATCTTCTTATACTAAGAAGCAGATAATATCCTGGTGAAGGAGGTTGTAATGAATTCCGTAGGCAGTTCCTATCTTCCCAGATGGCGGCTCCTTTTATTGTAGACAACTCTATTGTTCACTCCATTTTCTGAAGATATGACGAAGACTTTCATCCTTTTCGTGACAGATGCCACACTTGGAGTGATGATTGAGCTATATGAGGTTGTTTGTTTAGTCTGCACTCACAGGAATACACGTCGTGGTCTTCTCTCGCCGCGCCCACAGGGGCGCGGTGGGGGAATGCTGATCGGGACTTCTCGTCCCCTGCAGCAGGTGTGGAAACGGGTGGGTCATTGGGGGTGTGAGCGGTTGCTCTCTGCTGTCGTCTTCTTCATTTTATGTTTTATTTGTTGGGAGTGCTCGGAGTCCCCCTTTGTGGTCATCTTTTTATAGTTGAGGGAGCGCCTGTTCCGTCAGCTCAGGTATCAGGTGCGGTGATTGTCGCCGTTTTGCGCGGGCCCTGACAATCAGCCCCGAAGAGGGAGGGCAATCAGCCGAGTATCGCGCAAACACGTCACTCTTCATCCTCGTCTCGCACGAGATCACGCGGGTATATCATTGTATGGGAGATCACTGTATGCTAACGAACACGAACACGAAACACTACAAAACGTCAGTATTTTGATGTGTTCTTTTATAATAGTACAACTGCTCCATCTTCACGGACTGATGATGCAAATAAGAATAAAAGTGACGGTTACATTATAGATAACTTAGAAGAACTGGAGGCATAATGTCTCGTTTACTAGATCATAACCAAGCTTGTGAATATATATATATATATCAAATAATTGGATATATAGCTGGTTTTGTGGTGATACCTCTGTTACCATTTAAAATGCATGGTTTATTTTTTCAATACTTTTCAATGAGTATTTGTAATCAGGAACTTTTCAGAAGTTTCGCTTATACCGTGTGTGGCTTACGCACACACAAATATTTTTATTATTTTATTGGTATTTACTCGTACACGATAAAGATCAATTATAAATAGCAGAAACGCGATTTTTAGGATAAAGAAATATCAGTATAAAGAAACTAAAAAGTTTGAAATGTAATTTTGTCTTTCCTAAATGACGCTGTACCAAGAATAGAATTAAAGACCCTTAGATTATATGCGTACTTTGTAAATAAATAACCATAACACACATTTTTTTTTCTTAAAATCTACTTATTTTATACAGTCAGTGGGAAACAAACGAACTACAGCTCCTGGATGATTTTTTTGTAGGTTACTAGCTGTAGGTACTAGCTTATTTTTAAAAATAATAAAAGTTAGTACAGACATTAGTACATTTTTATAACGTAATTTATCTATTTACTCATATACGCCTCCGAGACATTTATTTTTATTTAAAAAAAAAAATATATTAGAATTTAAACAATCGGAGTTAAAAGTAATTGTGGCCATGTATGACTTATTAAGGGAGAAAAAATTGTGATACTGGCATCCCTCGTAAGCACACACACAAGCTTAAAGGAGCCTCACTTGCTAATATCACGGCGCGGAGTTCTTCTTTTTTTACTAGTCCGTGATCGCATACAATATTTTTTCTACGGTAATTTAATATATTAATAAACAAACAAATACCACAACTTTTCGAGTTGCCGCTTAAATGGGCGGGAAATGTATTGTATACATACATGAGTCGTTTCATTTTTATATACACTTTATATTAGCTTCACCTGTATGTTTGTATGTTTGTAACCGACTTCTTTGGGCGCGATTTTGACCCACTTTATACGGCTAGATTTCGTTCAAACTTTGTAGATTTATCGAGGACCGATGACATTACACTAATTTGACTAAAATGAAAAATAAATAAGATTTATTTGTCTGTGGCGCCAAACAACACAACCGTGTATTTTTGGCGACATTTAAATACTGTTAACAATGGTTTTTTAGGACATAGAGTATAGATTTTATTCAAAGACTCAATAAAGTATGTACTTATATTAGTGATCGTGGCAGTATAAATGACAGATAAAAGTGGAGGAGTCAATGACGTTATGTGTAGTGTTGTAGGGAGGAGTAGAAAAAGTAATAATCAATTAAAACACAATATGAATTATAAAATATTTCAATGTGAGAATAAAAATAATACAATATTGAGCATTGTACAAAATATTTTTTTTTTCAAATAAGAGCGTAAACTCGCCATCAAACGTAAAGAATTACTGTTTTATTAAATGAACAAAAAAAATAATGAATTCGAAATCCAAACTGTGTGACAGATATCCTATTGGTAGTTACACCTACTCAAGGTTTTTGAAGTTATTTCTTTAGGCACGTTATGAAAAAATTATGAGCGAAATTTAGCGCGCATCACTATAACACAAAAGTAACAGGGTGAAGTTGGTTCCTAAAATTTTCTGATGTTTGCGTCATTCCTTATTTTTTTTTTCTTCGACCATTATTAGGATAGGCAAAGGGTTCAAGCCCATAGAGCCGTATTTATTATTTAATTATTAATTGTCAAAGCCATCTTTGCAGGATTTTTTACAAAATTTTTCTTTCTAAAAACGTAGAATAGCACGAGGAATAAATCATTCTTGACTTCTGCTTTGTTAGGCCAAAGGAGTATAACTTCTTGCGTGCATACATAAGTACACACACACACACTTTTTTTATGTATTTTACAGCCCCACTCTTCACACAGTCGTATCTGGTCATCAGTTAAATCATCCGGTATCTATCACGTGCAAAGCTACCGAACCTTCAGGTGTACGTGCATCATATTATGCATTTCGCTCATTCCAATATCTACTACAGTACTAATAATTTGTTGACATCTATTTTTATCAGTTTCCATTGTAGTTGAAGTTTCCGTAACAGCCACTGGCGACCTTCACGGAAATCGACACAAAGATGATCTCGTCTTTATTTACCAGTGGGAGGCTCCTTTGCAGCGGATGCCGGCTAGATTATGGGTACCACAACGGCGCCTATTTCTGCCGAGAAGCAGTTATGTGTAAACATTACTGTGTTTCGGTCTGAAGGGCGCCGTAGCTAGTGAAATTACTGGGCAAATGAGACTTAAAATCTTATGTCTGAAGGTAACGAGCGCAATCGTAGTTCCACTCAGAATTTTTGTATTTTTCAAGAATCGTGAGCGGCGCTGTAAGTAAGAATAGGATAGGACCCAGCACACTTCCTTGTGGAACGCCACATTTATTGTGCTTGTATTCGGACAAGAAAGGGACCATATCTCCATTGTCATCTATTTTATCAATAATAACACATTGTTGCCTGTTGCTAAGATATGATGCTATCCACTGAAGTGTAGGACCCCTGATACCGACTAATTCAAGCTTATCTAGTAGCAGATTGTGGGAGACTAAGTCGAAGGCTTTCGAGATATTAAAAAATTGTCCAGTAGTTAGATTGCTATTGTTGATACTTGTAACTATAGACTTTACAAGAGAGAATACCGCTAATGAAGTAGACTTATTTTTTTGAAAGCCAAAGTGTTCGTTGCTAATTATATGAAATTTTTCGCAATAGTCGGTTAATCTTCTGTACATGCACTTTTCATATATCTTAGACAATATGGGTATCATAGTTATTGGACGATAGTTATTAATATTACATTTTTCACCTTTTTTAAATAATGACTTAACCAATGAATATTTAATGGCGTCAGGAAAAGTGCCCGTCTCAAACGATGTATTTATTAAATGTGTTAAAATGGCAGTTAATTGATTAGCACACTCTAATAATTTTGGTGTTGATTTCATCATAACCTACAGCATTGGAGCTAGTTAAAGACATTATTTCTCGTCTAACATCAATTTCTGTCATGGGTTTTAGGAACATTGAGTTTAAATGGGCACACAATATTTGATGATTTTTTAATACTTTTTTGTGTTGTTTTATGTGTTAAATTAATGTAGTGATTGTAAAAGGCAGTAGCAATATCAACGGGTTTTGTTATTGTCGTGTTGTTAACTCTAATTTTCTCTATGTTTCCTTTGCAGTTTGTGTCTCGTATTTCATTTTTAATTACTGCCCATGTGGCTCTACATTTATTATCATGTTTGTTTATATAATTAATGTTTTCATTTTTTTTTTGAATTCACAATACATTTTTTTAGAATATTAGAATGTCTTATATCTATTTTTATTTCTAGTATTTTTATTTTTATAGTATTTACATCTTAGTTTACGTTTATTTAAACAACTTTTTTTTGAGCCTTGACTTATCCAGTTTTGTTTATTTTCATTTTTGTTATTTATTTTTACTTTCAGTTTTGGGAAGCAAAGATTGTAAAATAGACATAATAGTTCATGAAACTCACTGAATGCAATTTTCACTGCCGACACACAATGTTCCAAACAATGCGGCAATGTCAAAACAAATGACAATCACACAAACTCAACTGACCTACTCTGGGAGTGTTCCATTTACAAATAGTGTAATTGTTAGCCTAGCCTCTTTTTTTTTGAGAGGAGGAAATACTGTTACGTATTTACGCCCCGGAACGGGGCGTAATATGTCGGGCTCGAGTGTCCGCGCAAGCGGACACTCCATACCGACTAAAACCTCCTCTGTGCTGTTAGCAGCTCTGGCTTTCACAGCGAAGTAGGACGTGGGCCGTGGAGGCCGCAAAGACTACGCAACAACAGTCGCGGGGCTTCTCCTAAGGAGACTCGAACCTCAGACCGGCTGTGTGCTTGTGGGAAGGAGAGAGAATGAGCCTAGCCTCTGAGAAAAAAGTGCATTATATACACGTGCAACCATTGATAGATTGACAGATGACAGCTTTGTTCTTGTAAAAAACGGAGAAAGCCGAAATCCACTACGTTTTAGGCAACTGTTCTCTTTCAAACACAGCCGGATTATACTCCGTCACCAATCGCCATACTGTAATTAATACTATTTCAAACTTATGTAAAATGATTGCACGTTTCATACTAAACTCAATTTTTAACGTAGGCAGTCCCGCCTTTTATTACGTAGTATTTACATCCTCTTTGTAATTGTTTTTAATAAATTGTTTAACAATAGCCAGTCCAGAACATACATATATATTTTTTATTTATTTTATATATTTAATTAATTATTATCAATTTCAGTAAAACCCAAAATACGTTTAAAAAAACGATATCCATTTAAGATAAGAGTCACAATAAGCAAATGACGTTTAATTAATAAAAAATGATATTATAGTAAATGGTCGTTCCGAGCCGTAGACAAAACATAAAATAAATTGATAAGGACATGACTCGGAAAGGTTAAATAGAGGTAGGTACTTGCTAATTGTAAACAAAATGATAATAATATCGAGTTTATTTCCTTACAGACTACAGATAACAACAAGTTATATTCAAAGATTTTATTTTATAGTCACAGACGAGTAAAGAAAGAAGGACTCCGCGCCGTGATATTAGCAAGTGAAGCACCATTATGCTAGTGTGTGTGCGGTTACGGGGCATACTAGTTACACAATTTTTTCTCCATTAAATAATCATATATGGTCACAAATACTTAGATAGTATCTATTTTACACTTTTTCACAACGCACGACGGCATTTTTATAATATTTTATTGAGACGCAAACTGATCTGTCACAGACGATGACAATTCTCATAATGGCCGCCTATCAGCCTATAGTAGTGTAAGTGTGTGCGTGGGGCTATGTATTTACACATTAATCGGTATGTTTTGGTGCTACACTGTTATATAACGTGACACGGAGTCCGTGTTTATAGTATGCCTTTATTTTATATTATTTACGGTATGTGTGGATTGATACATCTACTGTATTGTACTATATGTGTGTACTCAATAACTATAACTATGTTTTTACTTATTACTTCACATTTTTTTTATTACTCGTGTAAGGCGTTTAGTAATTGACGTGTGTGTATTTTGTTGCATCACTTTGCATATATTGTAATTGTAATGATTTGTGAAATTAATTTGAAAATAAGAATCTGTAATATCATTCAGTTTCGAAAAGAGCAACCTTACAGTTTCTTGCTCGTTCTTCTCTTATTAAACTCAGTTTGAAGTGTCACTGGTGAAAGCAGGGCTTAACATCTTATATCTCCTGACCGGCGCTTCTTTGTTATCGACATGTAGGTACCCCAAGGTGAACGATCCTTCGATCAACCTCGCTCATCTCGTTTCTTCTCCCATAAAAAAAAAACTTCAACAACATATTTTTTCATGAAAATAAGGGACGAGACGAGCAGGACGTTTAGCTGATGATAATTTGTAAATCCATTACAATGCAGTGCCGCTCAAGATTATTGAAAAACCCAAAAATTCTGAGCGGCACTACAACTGTGCTCGTCAAGAGAGAGTCCGTGAGATGTCACGTTTGCACAGTAATTTCACTAGTTACGGCGCCCTTCAGACCGAAACACAGTAATGTTTACATATTACTGCTTCACGGCAGAAATAGGCGCCGTTGTGGTAACCCATAATCTAGCCGGCATCCGGTGCAAAGAAGCCGGTGGTTTCTTCACATATTGGGCACTTTCCAAACACTCACCAATACTAGGTACTATTAACTTAGTGCTTAACGTATACATAATTACAATATGTCGACCACACAACCTATGGTAATCAGTTATAGCTAATGCTTTGCAATGTTTCTCGGAATCACAGGAGATAGTTAATATTGTATCGCGCTGGGTGCACTTCGCAGACGGGTCACCAGAAAGTCTGATGCAGTAATAACCAGTCGAGCAAGATAAGCGTGAATAAATAATTACTGATAAACTGTGCGAAGTTTAAGCATCTTTAGTATTAATTACGATTAACTTAAAAGAAACTAAATTGTGAAAATCTATTAGTTTAAGCCTAATTGAAAATTTATTTGACTCTATTTAAAAAAAACAGTAAGATTTCTCAAGTTCTCGCCTACTACTTTCATTGTATAGTAATAATCTATACTAATATTATAAAGCTGCAGTGTTTGTTTGTTTGTTTGAACGCGCTAATCTCTGGTACTACTGGTCCGATTTGAATGATTCTTTCAGTGTTGGGCAGTCCATTTATCGAGGAAGGCTATAGGCTATGTTTTTTTTTTCAAAATTAGGGATCCGTAATAAAATTGCTATTTTGTAACACAAGGTGTAAAATCGAAAACCTATTTTTGCGTGCGCTGTAAAAACTATTGACAATAGAAAAAAATTATGTACAGGCTATAATATAGGCAATATTTTATTACTTATAAAACTATCGCGTGAATTATACTTTATATGGCAAAACAACGTTTGCCGGGTCAGCTAGTTGTATAATATAATATTGGCACACTTTTTACACTAATTATCTTGCCCCAAATTAGGCATGTATAGCCTGTGTTATGGGTTGCAAGACAACGATATATTTTACAATATACTTACTGAAACATACATAAATACATATAAACATCCATGACTGGGAAACAAACATCCATATTCATCATATAAATGCTTCCACCATTTTGCAAATTCAAAGAATTAAAACACTGCCGCTTGCAACAAATACTTCAAAATAACGGGTTAAAGTAACACAGACAGTCTCCATTTTAAGTTCATTAAAATTGGTTGGGTTTAGCCGTGAAAAAGACATATATGATCGCCTATTATGTATTTACCAGTGGGAGGCTCGTTTGCACAGGATGCCAGCTAGATTACGGCGTCTATTTCTGCCGTGAAGAAGTAATGTGTAAGCATTATTGTGTTTCGGTCTAAAGGGCGCCGTAGCTAGTGAAATTACTGGGCAAATGAGACTTAACATCTTATGTCACAAGGTGACGAGCGCAACTGAAGTGCCGTTCAGAATTTTTGGATTTTTTAAGAATCCTCAGTGGCACTGTAATGGGCAGGCGTATCAATTACCATCAGTTTAACCTCCCATTCTTTAGTTGGCCGAACCTCGAAAGGAAAAACCCCCTGAGCTGATTGTCTTTTGGTTTCGGGCTGTAGTAATATAGCTTTCATCACCTGTGACGATGTCAAATACAGCATTTCAGTCACCGCCGTTGAACTTATCTAATTTGGCGACAGCAACTTGACTTATACCCATGCCTAGGCTTGCCCGTATCTGCTGATAGGTCACTCTCTTATCTTCCTCTATCATGCGTCGCACAGCACTGATGTTATCTTCAGTAGTCGCTGTTAAAGGACGCCCCTCACGCGGATCATCATTGAGATTGCTACGTCCACGCTTAAACTCGTTAAACCAATTGTAAATAGTGGCACGAGATGGGGCTTCATTAAGAAATGCTAATCGCAGCCTTTCATAGCTTTTTTTTTCAGTAAGCCCACAACGAAAGTCATAATAAATCATTGACCGAAAATTTTCTCGCGTTAGGTTCATTTTCACGTGCAAGAAGAGTTTTAGATTTGCCGCCAATTCACAAAACAAATGACAAATGAATGCAATATACTACATAAGGTTACCAAAGAGTTCTAAAATTGAAATTCAAGAAAAGTTTTCATTAGCCATGTTTCTAACTGGCCAGTTCTAAACATTTTCAGTGTTACCTACGTATAAGGTTAAACTTTATCTAGTTATGTAATGTATGTATAACGGAATCTGTGGACGCGATTTTCACCAACTTTAAAATGTAGTATTGAATTAAAAACTTAACACGCCTACCAAGGACCGATAACAATACACGAAATTTTGCACACTTATTTAAAACCGATGATAATATAATAATTTAAACGGTCTGTCCCACTTTCTGCATGTAAGTTTGTCTGTTTGTATGTTACGTACTCTTTGAACCGAATTTTTGATCGCTTCTATTATTATTAATGGATTAATTTGAAAATTTACACACATACGAAAATATATAACTTGATTTATTTAGAATTATATAAATAATAATCTTACATTATTTATTCTACTAATACGATCCATAATAATACTATATAATATATATATATATATCGGGTATATATCGGGTGACTCCAATTGATTTCTGTGTTAAATTGTTTCTCGGCCATTTCTGGACCGATGTTAAAAATTTTTGAACTCATAGAAAGCTTTCTGAATTTTCTGGGTAACTTTTCGACTTGATTCAATTATTATAATTAAAAACAAACATGATTTAAAAATTATTCTAAATTAGCACGCGCAATTTATATTTATTTAAAAAAAAGAAGAAGTTCTCATGTGAACAAATAAGGCGCTTATTCCTCATGTTTAGATATGGCGCCAAATTCCAAAAGATTATTTTTATTAATTTTGTTTGGATCAATTTAGTTTTGATTTTGTACACAGACTAAGTTTATCTCGCTTCACTCAAATATACGCCGCAGCGACGAACGATGGCGGCATCCTAGTATAGATTGATTGCGCTTGCTAATGTAGTTTTCAACTGTGCCATGCGGTCTTTAGGGTACCAGCGTTTTTCGTGTTGATAGCTGTGAAAACGTCGAATAAAAATTGAGGTTGACAGTTACACACAAAAAGTTATCACAAAGTGATATACAAATAACGAGGGTAGGACGGAGGTTCTTTCAAACAGTCAGTTTTAATCACATTTTGCGGTTTTTTAGATTTAACTTATTTATTTTAAGATTTAATTTAGGGTAACAGCGTTACTTTTGTTTCATATATTTACATAATATTGTCATTTTAATGTTTTTTTTTTCAATGGTATGCATTCAATAGAAAAAGGCATAAAAGGTATTTATTTTCTCAAAATTGATTCCTTTCTTGAATTCTTTTTGATGACATTTCTAATATACTAGACACTACTACCGCTTCGGAAACAAATCGCGCTCTGAGAGAGAAGAAGCGGCGCAAGAAACTCTTCCAGCATTCTGTTTTTGCGCTCTTTTTAACGAAATATACAATATTGTACTGTCATTGCTATTGCCATAAAATAATCATAATCTAGTCCCAGGCTGTCCAATGACTTACCACTTTACCAGTGGGAAGGCTCTTTTACACAGGTAGCCGGCTAGATTATGGGTACCACAACGGCGCCTAATTCTGCCGTGAAGCAGTAATTTTCGGTCTGAAGGGCGCCGTAGCTAGTGAAGTTACTGGGCAAATGAGACTTAACATCTTATGTCTCAAGGTGACGAGCCCAATTGTAGTGCCGCTCAGAATTTTTGGGTTTTTCATCAAGAATCCTAAGCGGCACTGCATTGTAATGGGTAGGGCGTATCAATTTCCATCAGCTGAACGTCCTGCTCGTCTCGACCATTATTTTCATAAAAAAAAACTTAGATATTCAGCTGTGGAGTAGTAGGATTGACGACAGAGCTATTCTGTTATAAAACATTGAAATTTATTTATTAAAGACGTCTGTTATTTCAAATATACAAACAGACATTTCAAATTATATTTAAATGTATCGATTTATTAATTGGGACTTAATTAAATATATGTTTTGTTAAGATAACGTATCTCTCGGTTACAATTTATAGTCAGACAAGATTTATGAACATTTGTATGTGACCTATGATACATTATCAACGGGTTTACTTACCATCTGCATATTATGTTGAATCTTTTGATTGCTCTGTAAATTGACTTACAACAGTACACAGACTCTTATTACTTCTCTCTTGAGAAGGTCGCGGAATGGGGTAAATTGAACCTTGTCCAATTTAACCCCCAGAAGACTTAAGTTTGCGCGTTTACCACTAAAAAACCCCATTTGTTGTATCACCGCTCTTCGACAAAACTTCCCTTAAAGCCGCGGCTAGTATCGGAGTACTGGTCTCGAAATTTCGAGCGATTGCCACTTCCGTGGTCATCTGGAGGGTAAATTGGCTTCGAAGAAGCTGGTCGTCATTAATAGACAGCACTACTTTAAGCCGGCCCACATTCAAGCGCTCTACAAAGTACAGGTCCGGCCACACATTGAGTATTGCTGTCATCTCTGGTCTGGCGCACCTCAGTATCAGCTCGATATATAAGACCGCGTGCAACGCAGAGTAACTCGAATTGTCAGGGACCCAGTTCTCTGTGAACGGCTGGATCACTTGGCGTTGCGTAGAGATGTCGCTTCATTGTGTGTCTTCTACCTCATTTAACACGGGGAGTGTTCCGAAGAGCTGTTTCACCTGATTCCTGCCGCCGTGTTCCACCTTCGCACGACACGCCACAAGTTAGGATATCATCCCCACCATCTGGATGTGTGGCGGTCCTCACAGTGCGGTTTTCAAGAAGCATTCTTCCACGTACTACAAAGCTGTGGAATGAACTTCCTTGTGCGGTGTTTCCGGGATGATACGACATGGGTACCTTCAAAAAAAGCGCGTACACCTTACTTAAAGGCCGCGAACGCTCTTATGATTCCTCTGGTGTTGCAAGTGAATGTGGGCGGCGGTGATCACTTAACACCAGGTGACCCGTACGCTCGTTTGTCCTCCTATTCTATAATAAAAATATATTTAAAACAATAACTATACTTACACATATAAGAAAACTAGCTGACCCAACAGACCCTGTTTTTTTATGAAAATAAGGGACGAGACGAGTAGGATATTCAGCTGATGGTAATTGATACGCCCTGCCCATTACAAAGCATTGCCGCTCAGGATTCTTGAAAAACCCCAAAAATTCTGAGCGGCACAACAACTGCGCTCGTCACCTTGAGACATAAGGTGTTAAGTCTCATTTGCCCAGTAATTTTACTAGCTACGGCGCCCTTCAGATCGAAACACAGTAATGTTTACACATTACTGGTTCACAGCAGAAATAGGCGCCGTTGTGGTACCCATAATCTAGCCGGAACCCTGTGCAAAGGAGCCTCCCACTGGTAGTCCTGTTCTGTCAATGTAAAAAAATTATGTACCTAAGTATTCGGGAATAATGTAAAGCCACCGGAAATTAATGATTTTATATTATGTACTAATTAACAGCTTTAACATAACCACTTTATATGTAATTACAATTTTTTTAAATATTAAAATGGATTTAGTATGTTATCCTTAAGAGATATTATGCCCTCGCGGACTTTTCTGTAGAACTATGTTAGATACACAAATCCACCCTATATTGTTTATCATAATATCTCAATTGGTTTAGACAGCGTTGAAAGCTCCCAGACGGCTGATTTTTTGATTTTTTACCAACACCTCTAAGAAATATCGTTAATGTATGCAAAATATATACAAAAATCAAATTATATACTAAAACCTTCCTCGAGAATCACGCTATCCGTTGGTGAAAACAGCACGACAATCGGTGTAGTAGTTTTTTAGTTTATCGCGAACAGACAGACAGACAGACGCGACGGAGGACTTTGTTTTATAACATGTAGTGATACATATAATTAAAAAACATCCATGACTCAGGCACAAACATTAATAGTCATCATAAAAACGTTTGCACTTACCGGGGTTCGAACCCGGGACACTTAGTTCAGTTTACTTGTTTAAGAATTCGCCTGCTGTATTTGTACCAACTAATAAAATATCGAAAAGATAACTACACATTTCACTCCATCTTTAATTATAATAAGTATATTATTACGTCATCAAATTGCTCCGTGAATCCTTACGAATTACCTTTCCCGATATTAGCTGCGGAAATATTTCAGGTGACACCCGTTGGTGGGGGGGTGAGGCTGCCGGAGGGGGGGAGTGAGGTTTGTTATGGCGGCGTCGCCCGTGCCACGTGTAACAGCGGCCTTGAGACGCAGGTCGTCGATCGCGGCGCGCCGCTCGACACACGCTTGCGTCCACCCGGTAGGTCGCCGGAGGGGGGGGGGGATGGCAATACCGGCCATCCTTTGTTGCCTGTTCCCTGTTACCCCAATACACATATATCTGTCGCCGTAATATGCTGTAACAATTCGATACGAATTACCGTTTAATAATCTTCTTATGCCGCGATGGACTCCTAAACTAATGTACGGATTTTAATGGGGATTACTTCATGGAGTGCAGTTTAGTCCAACTTGAGAGATAGGATAGTTTTTATTTCGATTTGGGACACATAATAATTTTAATATTTGTTTTGTATGGACAAAATATCCTTGGGATAATTTAGTGACGCACGGTTTGACAGTTCCGCTGTGAAACAATTTCATTATAGCAACAGGGAGCATTTTTCACGAAATAATTCTTGATGTTTTGAAATATTATTGGTAATTTCCTATAAAACAGTATTTTTTTTTATTATCTACAGAACAACGTCTGTCGGGGCAGGTAGTAAAATATAAAAAATACAAGATTCTGTCCGCAACTACTTACTTTAGATTTTTCTCGAGTTAAAAGGCATAAAAGGTATTTATTTTCTAAAAATTGATTCCTTTACAATTATTTTTGATGTCATTTCTAATACTACTACGGCTTTGGAAACAAATGGCGCGAAATTTGTTACAAGCTTAATTTATTTCTAGTGTTATAATAATGAAAATCACTATTTAGAGCAAAAAGGTGACGATTTTTGTGAACGTATATTAAATTTTCATAAATGTACTGACAACGAACAGTCATAATATTTATTTCTTTACATTTTTCTTTCAGTTACTGTCTGTAACCAAGCTAATATATATCTTATATCTTTAAACGAGCAATTCTTGTATATATATATATATATATATATAATTTGAATCTCGGAAACGGCTCCAACGATTTTCATAAAATTAAGTATGCAGGGGATTTCGGGGGTGATAAATCGATCTAGCTAGGTTTCAATTTAAAAAAAATGGTTTTATCCAAGACATATACAAGACTATTATAGCTCAGATGGGACATTGGGTGAATCGGAAAGCAGAAGACCCCGGTTCAAATCCAGATGTCCTATTAGTTTTTTTTTTGTTCAAGTTTTGTACATTCTTAAAAATCCGAGCAAGGCTCGGTCGTCCGGATATTATATATATATGATTATATGTAGCATATATATATATAAAATGTACTTTCATTTAAGAACTCAATAACTCTTTTTTATATTTATTGATTAACATTATTGTTACTTACTCGTTGTAAGCCATTGAGTAGAGTGTCGATGTCTGAGCATTTTTTTTGCATTATATAATTGTAATTAAATTTACTCGTAAATAATTCAAGCTGTCAATGTTGACTTTAAGCAGTGACAATGAGTTTCTTGCCACATCATCTGGTGTATTTTGTTACCTCAAGTGGTGGTAGTGCCCAGTGCCAGATAAGCCATATTACAATTGCCACGGGCCCTGCGCAAAAGGGGTTCCGCAAGTCCCAATCATCTCTATCTGAGCATAATTTTTTGAGAGAAACTTATCAAGATATTGAATTTCTTGATGTGGCAAAAACGTGAAACATTACAACTTTTCCTACTGAGACAACCCACGTCAGACACTCGATAACTGACTATTTCCAGTATATAATATACCAAGGGCTTATTGAAAGAATTTAGGTAATACCTCAATTGGTAAAATGAAAAAAAACACTTTTGACATTCATGAGTGTCCATTTCGTGACCTAAATAAGCAAAGTAATTTTGATTTCATCTCCTTAAAATGTTTGTTAAAAGTTTCTCAGGAGACTAAACCTCACAGGAACAGCTCCGAACTCTCAGCTCCTGGGGTCACAGTTGGTTGGTCCCGGATCGTTCATAAATTTCCGTTACAAATTGAATTTGCATAATTAATCACAGAAGTGTGGGATACCACTTTAAACTAACAAATTGTTTTCATAAATTATTTTATGACGCAAGCATTAAGGCAATTAAAAATAAACTTAAATTATAACAAAGGCGAGATCCCGCTGAGATTTTACATATAAATATAAAATAAAAGTATCTATTTAAGTAATAAAAATAAAATAATAATATTATATTTTAAAACACATGCGAAAAATTGAATCACAATTTCGTGGCTTTCAATTTTTTGTGCGAAATCTTAATATATATACTATGATAATTAATTCTAATTTTAGATTTCATTTCATTTTATTTATTTATTATTTATTATAATTACTTACATTGTTCTTCATGCCTAATATAAATTAACAGTCTCAGTCTCAAAAACAGAAACAAAGAGGCACCTGTTATACATACACCTACTTATCACGGACTAGTAAAAAAAGAAGGACTCCGCGCCGTGATATTAGCAAGTGAAGCACCTTTATGCTAGTGTGTGTGCGGTTACGGGGTATACTAGTTACACAATTTTTTCTCCCTTCAATAATCATATATCCACAAATACTTTTATAGTATTGTTTTTACACTTATTCACAACGCACGACGGCATTTTTAAAATATTTTATTGCGACGCAAACTGATCTGTCACAGACGATGGCAAATCTCATAATGGCAGCCGATCGGCTTGAACTAGTGTAAGTGAATGCGTGGGGCTATGTATTTACACGTCTACCGGCTTGTTTCGGTGCCTCACTGTTATGTGAGGTGACACGGAGTCCTTATTTTTTTACTCGTCCGTGATATATATATTAAATTCCTCTAGATGGCTCACTAGGAAACCTTGTGCAGAGCCCACCAGTGATTACCGTCTGCTATGTAATTTTATTTAATGTTAAATGAATGAAATAGAACTAAGACTGACACTTAAACAATATTATAATAACTGACTTAAAGCATACCTATCTTAAAATAAGGACTATATACAATTAAATAGTAATAGATAAAGCAAATAGATATAAATAAATATTCTTAATTAAATTTAGGTATAAAGTTATATTAATTTTGAGTTCATAATTTTCTCGGTTTCATCATAGCTTAATTGTAAAAGCAACTCAATTACGCAATTTTTATTTTATTATTTACTTGGTTATACAGGGTGTCCCAAAGTTATGGGACATGAAGGGAAAGTACCTTAAATATCGAAGATAGGATATTTTACTGAAAGAAGACTTTATATTATTTTTAAAAGTTAGTAATTCTGCATTCAAAGATTTTCTAAAAATTACTTGCCTCATCTGGGAATCGAACCGACTTAAATGTAAAAAAAAACACCCCTACTTTGGTGTGTTTTTTTGTATAGCATATCTTTCACATATCCCCAAAAGAAGAAATCTAATGGTGTAAGGTCCGGGGATCTGGCCGGCCATCTAATCGGTCCATTCGTACCAATCCAAGCAGGAAAACATTCATTTTACGTTGTTCCTTTCTTTTAAAACACTATGTTACTTAAGAAGAGTTATTAGTTTTTGGCCATTCTTTCGATTGGCATCATAAGAGTAGGGGTGTTTACAGACAAGGCAAGTAATTTTTAGAAAATCTTTGAATGCAGAATTACTAACGTTAAAAAATAACATAAAGCCTTCTTTCAGTAAAATAGCCTATCTTCGATATTTAAGGTACTTTCCATTCATGTCCCATAACTTTGTGACACCCTGTATATTGCAGGTCCTAGATAGCTAGCATGATTTCGACAGATGACAAAATTAATATAGTTTTGCTTAGATCCGGAACAAGTAACGTTAAACATATTAAAAGCACGGAGTAGTAAAAATATAAGGACTCCGTGTCACTTTATATAACAGTGTAGCACCAAAACAAGCCGATTAACGTGTAAATAGTAAATACATAACCCCACGCCGATGATCACAGCGTTGCCAACTTTTCAGGTGTACGTGAAAAATTTTTTCTGAAAATAGCTATCCAAGCTGTATTGCCCTGGAAACACCGCGTAAGAAAAAATTCACAGTAAACTGTGTTTCAAAGACATTTCCACTTATAGATACGTTGAGATAGATATACTCATTTTGTAATTACTATTATATTATATCAACTAAAGAGTTAGTTTAGTATGAAAGGTGCAGTGAGATTTGACATAAGTTTGAAATAGTAGTAATTACAGTATCGCGATTGGCGACGAAGTATAATCCGGCTAAGTTTGAAAGCGAACAGTTGCTTAAAACGTAGTGGGTTTCGGCTATCTCCGTTTTTAACAAGATTATAGCCGTCATCTGTCAATCTATTTAGCCTTTTTTCTTTTATATCGCTTTTTTCTTAGAGAATTTCGCTATGCTTTTTGATTAGATTTCAACCTTTGTCAAATCTCACTGCATGTTTCATTCTAAACTAAATGTAAATTTTTAGTTCGGCCGTCCCACGGCTCGGCTTTTTACCACTCTGGTTTCCCTTCAAAACGTATAAATCTTTCGCCTTTTACTAAAGATTTCCGTGGAGGGGAACACTCAAATCGGCTTTTAACGTAGTGTTTACATCCTCTTTGATAGTAATGCGCGGTTGCCGCTTTGTACATTCACTGATGACATAACATGGAAACAAAGTCAATTCAAACTGGTTTAATCAAATCTATCGTTATCTTTCTTTGACAATGAAATTATGTTAATGTTCTTTAAAGGTCACGGTTTCGTGAACGGACACAAACAATAAAATAAATTTAGGTCTTTGTCGTCAATATTGTTTATATTTTTATTAATCTTTATGAACTATTTCATATTTTTACCCGACTTCAAAAAAGGAGGAGGTTTTCAATTCGTCTGTATTTTTTTTTATGTTTGTTACCTCAAAACTTTCGACTGGGTGAACAGATTTTAACAATTATTATTTTTTATTTGAAAGCTGGTGCGTCCCGTGTAGTATTGTAATTTGGTCGAGATCTGACAATGGCATCCATGACAAAACCACGAACCGATTTCGATGATTCCTTTTTTATTGGAAAGGATATACATACCTACGGGTCACTTGGTGTTAAGTGATCACCGCCGCCCACATTCTCTTGCAACACCAGAGGAATCACATGAGCGTGGCCAGCCTTTAAGGAAGGTGTACGCGCTTTTTTTGAATGTACCCATGTCGTATCGTCCCGGAAACACCGCACAAGGAAGTTCATTCCACAGCTTTGTAGGACGTGGAAGACAGCTTTCTTGAAATCCGGACTGTGGAGGACCGCCACACATCCAGATGGTGGGGGTGATATCCTTTGTGGCGTGTCGTGCGAAGGTGGAGTTCGGCGGCAGGAATCAGGTGAAACAGCTCTTCGGAACACTCCTCGTGTTCGTGATAAATGCGGTAGAAGGCACACTATGAAGTGACGTCTTTACCGCCGTTTACAGAGCACTGGGTCCCCGACAATTTAAAATTTGGGCATGCTAATAGTCTCATTTGCCCAGTAATTTCCGTAACTATGGCGCCCTTGAGACCGAAACACAATACTGTTTCACGGCAGAAAAAGGCGCCGTTGTGGTACCCATAATTTAGCAGGCATCCTGTGTAAAGGAGCCTCCCACTGGAACCTGTGCAAGTAAGACTGCCACTGTTAAAATATGCAAAGTCAACTTATCCGTCCATCTGACTAATATCTGTCAATCGAGCGGCCTTCAAAGCCAAGTTTTAACATTTCCCTTACTTTCGCTATTTGCAAGCGAAATTCTTTCAAAAATTTGTTTCATATTTTAGATGATGAAACAAAGTTTAGATGAAGAATCTTGGGCTCAAAAGTATTTTTATGAGAAAACATTATTACAAGAGATCCGATACCTTCTTTCTTTAACTATAATAGGATAACAAACTCAAACCTGAATAATGATTACTGTATTTTGATATAACGACTTTTTATTTATGAAAATAAGGGACGAGACGAGCAGGACATTCAGCTGATGGTAATTGATACGCTCTACCCATTACCAAAAATTCTGAGCGGCACTGCAATTGCATACGTCACCTGGAGACCTAAGATGTTAAATCTCATTTGTCCAGTAATTTCACTAGCTACGGCGACCTTCAGACTGAAACACAGTTATGCTTACACATTACTGCTTCACGGCAGAAATAGGCGCCGTTGTGGTACCCATAATCTAGCCGGCTTCCTGTGACAAGGAACCTCCCACTGGTGTAAATTATTGTTGTAAAGCGAAATTATATTATTTCATGTCAACTCTTTGAGCTTGTTCTTCTTCTATAGATCCATGTAGACGATCTGACAGCTCGATAATGCGTGATAAATTTAGTATTTGTAGCCGTGCGCGTTTGATAGTAGTAATCTAACGCGCATTATTGTGTTTTGAATGGAAGGACGCTGTAGCTAGTGAAATTACTGGTCTAATGAGACTATCTTGTCTCAAATCAGTATCTGGTCTCTCTCGGGTGCTTCTTGTGGAGCCAGGTCGACCTGTTATAGTTAATAAATCATTGTATTTGTTGGATCCGATTACTAATTATGACAGTAATCACGACCATCATGTTCACGAAGCATCCTTACACAAACAATGAATTCAAGCTGTAAAGGTTGATGCATCCAATATACGATAATTTATATTTATACAGTTTATTCTCTATTACATTTTATGAAATATGAGATATTTAAAACATTTTTAACTGTGAACACGATTCTATTTATACAGGATGTAATCTTTAACGGAAGTTCCCAATATTCAGTATCTCTCTCTCTCTCTCTCTCTCAATCTCTTACTTGAGATAAAAATCGTGACTATCATTGACTTTTCTGTCACAATAAACTTATCGAGGGTAACTCACCTTATCCGTACACGCTGTCTATCAATGGGACGACGTATAGCTTACCAGCGATAGAAGTTTGTATGAAAATTGCAAATTTACGCATCCCAATATAAGGCGATAAGGATGACTGGGTGGGATGGGACAGCTTCAGATTATTAACAGCTAAAGACAGTAGAATGTAGTAATTTATCTCTATCTGTAGATAGTGTATTGGGAACGGCCGTAAGTGTGTCCAGACAATTATTTCATAACTATTACAAATATCAAAACACTTTAAACTGACATTCAAAATACGTTAATTTAAAAAAAGCGAGAAGTATCCAAAAGTTTGATGCCAAATACTTTTAAAACCCATACATTTAGTATGAGATTAGTAGAAATGTTATAGTTTTTTTTTATATAAGCATCCCGTGAGATGGGGAGAGGTGAGGCAACCGCCCATGGACATCCGCAACAACAGGCCATGTGCCAAGAAATGCGTTGCCGGCCTTTAAGGTGGGAGTATGCTTTTTTCTTGAAGCTCCCTAAGTCGTATCTGTTCGGGAAAACCACAGCCGGTTATTGATTACACAAAATGGCTGTGCGAGGCTAGAAATTTCTAACAAAACGCGTTTCCTTATATTAGCTTAGTACCTACTGGTATTAGCAAGTGAAGCACAGTTATGCTAGTGTGTGTGCGGTTACGGGGGATACTAGTTACACAATTTTTTCTCCCTTAAATAATCATATATGGCCACAAATACTTATATAGTATCGTTTTTACACTTTTTCACAACGCACGACGGCATTTTTTAAATTTTTTATTGAGACGCAAACTGATCTGTCACAGACGATGACAATTCTCATAATGGCCGCCTATCGGCCTGTAGTAGTGTAAGTGTGTGCGTGGGGCTATGTATTTACACGTTAATCGGCTTGTTTTGGTGCTACACTTTTATGTAAAGTGACACGGAGTCCTTATTTTTTTACTAGTCCGTGCTGTAATAGTTACGGAATAATCGCCTGGTCACACTTAACGATAGCAGCCTGTATAGTTTCTTGCCACGTCTTCTTCGCATTAAAGCCAACCTTTCCGAAGTTGTAAATGTTAAAATGTATAACTTATTGTTTATATTCGACCTAAATCAATGAATAAATATAGATTAGATTTATTCTATTCGCACTATGTGTGTTGCGTCCCAGGGAGCGGCAAAACAAATAAATTAGGCGCGTCTAGAAGCATGTGCGATAGTTATGAGTACTTAAACAATAAACACAGCCGGTACAGTATGTGGTATGTAGTACAAAGATAAATATATATTTATATGTTACTGGCGAAGCATACAGCATAAGTTCTAGAGATTTAAGGATGCCTCAAATACCTACATAAAAACAAAATAAAAAAATATAATTTGGCGTCCAAAAACTTAATCAACGGAGTCGCTGTATCCGATGCAAAATTTACATTAGACGTCTAAGCTGCATATGAAGTCCTGGTACATGTTGGTAGCATGACACATGATTTCAACCGCTATGAAAGACATTACTATCACCGCTAGCATATTTATGTTTTCCTGGTATCTATGGTGTAATACGTCGAGCGCATGACGTCAGAATATATAAAGGTATACTCGTGTCGAACATAAGACAATCTCTTCTTCAACTATGATCGCCTGGTACAAAACACACTATAATGCCTCCTATCTCATTCTCTCGCCGGCTGAAACCTATACATTTACCTGTTTGTGTCGCTATCGTCTCGCTTTTTCGTTTCATTGAGTTTCAAATCACAACGATTCTAAATAAAAAGCCTTTATTTCTACTACTTTATATAATTTTTATAAAAAAATGCGGTAAGATTAATTAACAAGTCGTAAAAGTATAAGTTTTACCAGTGGAAGGTTCCTTTGCACAGGAAGCCGGCTAGATTATGGGTACCACAAAGGCACCTATTTCGCCGTGAAGCAGTAATGTGTAATAATTACTGTTTTTCGGTCGGAAGGGCGCCGTAGCTAGTAAAATTACTGGGCAAATGAGACTTAACATCTAATGTCTCAAGGTGACGAGCGCAATTATTGTAGTGCCGCTCAGAATTTTTGGGTTTTTAAAGAATCCTGAGCGGCACTGCATTGTAATGGGTAGGGCGTATCAATTACCATCAGCTGAACGTCCTGCTCGTCTCGTCCCTTATTTTCGTTATAAAAAGAGTAGCAGTTGCCTCTTCGGCTAAGGCCCCCTCCGTTTATCTCTCCAATATGCTCTATCTCTGTCTTCTCATCCAGTCCGGTACAACTTTTGACTAAAAATTTCGCGCCATCTCCTCTTTTGTTTCCCTCTTTGTCAAGAGCCTTCCCATGATATCCATTCTGTAACTCTTATCGTCCATCTTGATTTGTCTAATCTGCATCTGCCCATCAAAATTTATGGTCAAAGACGTTCTAAACATAATATAGACAAATCACGTAGTATATAAAACAAACGCTAAAAATTAACACTATAAGCATTGACTGCTTAATCTATACATTGCCGCATTTACTCCAGTTGTTTAAAATATTCTTGGTCAATGAACATCAATGTAAAACATTGATTTAGATTACATTTGAGTCGGACAGTGACTGCTGTTGACACACGACTTAGGAGAAAAGTGGGCTTACATTGTCTTTAAGCACACTTTTGCCGTTACGCTATCAGACTGCGAATGAAATATTCTTAAATGTGTATAGGACGTCATTGTCAGCTGTATAGCTACAGATACACTGCTTTAAGCATTTCGGTGACGCGAACTCACGAGATTTCACCGAACCAAAAAGTGTCTAACTATATTTATATTTATTATTTAGTTATTTTTTATCAAAATCTAGCGATTTTAATTTTGACGAGTCAACATGTCCTGAGGATGCCTCGTGTAGAGGCGAACCACGTGTCGAATTGTTTAAAAGACTAATATTGGCGGAATTAACACTAAAGAAAACTAAAACATCTGGATAATTATGGATTTCCGCAAAGTAATACCTACTTCAATAATTTTTTTTTAGTTGCTTATTTATTTATGGCGTACGTCCGTAATGAGAATTTCGGTGACGCGGGCCCATAAAATTTTCCCCTAAATAAATTAGCCGTTAGCCATAGAGTACAAATATCCTTTTATTTACTCAATTTGTCTCTCTCTCTTTATGTAAGTCAGATATCTTATACCGGGAGGGTCGCAGGGAGGAAGTAGGTCGTCAGGTTATCGCCCTGGCGCGGCCTGGAGTAACGACCAACTCTGCGCAGCTGCCGAGAGCTCTACCCCTGAGATTTATAACCTATTTTTTGTAGGAATAAATTATTTGTATGTGAGTGTTTACACTTACAAGTTCACTCACAAGCTAAGATATTTATGCGTCTAGAAAGAGTCTCTTACTCTTACGGCCTTTCCCAATATACTATCTACAGATAGAGATAAATTACTACCGTCTACTGTACGTAATTAGCTGTCAATAATCTGAATCTGTCCCAATATAGCCGATAAGTCATTCTTATCGCCTTATATTGGGACGCGTGTATTGCAATTTCTATACAAACTTCTATCGATGTTAAGCTATACGTCGTCCCATTGACAGGCAGCGTGTACGGATAAGGTGAGTTACCGTCGATAAGTTTATTGGGATAGAAAAGTCAACGATAGTTACGATTTTTATCTCAAGTAAGAGATAGACTGAAAATTGGGAACGGCCGTTAGTGATGCATACTCATGTCAAATTTGAATTAAATAAATTCATTAGTTTTGCGTTTTTCCCGGATATCGGCTTCAGTATTGTATGAAAAACACACACTTTGTCACGGCTATACGTCATCCTATTGACAGACAGCGTGTACGGATAAGGTGAATTACCGTCGATAAGTTTATTGGGATACAAAAGTCAACGATAGTTACGATTTTTATCTTATCACTCTTAAGCTAAGATAATTTTTACGTCGAGATAGTCTCTTGCTCTAAGACAACTGATAAAAACAGGCCAGACAAAATTTATAAATACTAATAAACTATCGAATAAAATTAGTTTTGTGTAGATAGATCATAGTTTTATGATATTATAAAAGAATTCAAATAAAAAAGCCTATTTTCAAAAAAATAAATCTATCGAGATTTTTTTTCGTAATCGTGTTTTCGAAACTGCCATAATTTATATGAAGAAATGAAGATCAACATGTCAAAAAAATGGAACCGTAATATTTTAAATGGATTTTCAAAAATGTTAGTTTTTACGACTATAGCGCCTTAATACTTAAGTGTGTGTGACAAGCTACGTCTTACACTTGCGATTTGTACGACACTGTATTAGTGTGCGTGAATTGCACAAAATAGAGGTTAGTTCGAAAGTCTATTATTTTCGACGTTTTAACAGCTGTTATAGTCTATCTAGACGTATAAATAAATGATCATAGATGACAAGGATTTATTATTTTGGCAAAAATAAGAAAATGTACAATCGTATTGAGATAGTATATATTGTATTACTCACGCGGGACACGTAGTATCTTAGCGCTCGTCGTTGCGGTTGAAATAGAGCCGTTTGCCCATTTTAAAATTACGTGCGTGCATTTAGTGCGAAAAGTTTACTTGTCGCACGCAATTCCGTGGCCATCTGGAGGGCAAAGCCAAATTGAAGAAGCTGGGCGTCATTAATATAGCACGGCAATACTTCAAGCCGGCCCACATTCTAGCGCTCTACAAAGCGCAGGTCCGGCCTCACATGGAGTATTGCTGTCATCTCTGGTCTGGCGCACCCCCAGTATCAGCTCGATCCATTTGACCGCGTGCAACGCAGAGCAGCTCGAATTGTCGGCCCAGTGCTCTGTGAAAGGCTGGATCACTTGGCGATGCGTAGAGATGTCGCTTCATTGTGTGTCTTCTACCGCATTTAACACGGGGAGTGTTCCGAAGAGCTGTTTAACCTGATTCCTACCGCCGAATTCCACCTTCGCACGACACGCTACAAGTTAGGATATCATCCCCACCATCTGGATGTGTAGCGGTCCTCACAGTGCGGTTTTCAAGGAGCTTTCTTCCACGTACTACAAAGCTGTAGAATGAACTTCCTTGTGCGGTGTTTCCGGGATGATACGACATGGGTGCCTTCAAAAAAGCGCGTACACCTTGTTTAAAGGCCGGCTACGCTCCTGTGATTCCTCTGGTGTTGCAAGAGATTGTGGGCGGCGGTGATAACTTAACACCAGGCGACCCGTACGCTCGTTTGTCCTCCTATTCCATAAAAAAAATGTTGTTTGTGTGCGAACAGTTTACTTGGCACAGGCAAATTTCGAAATATCAAAACTGAATTCAGGTTGACGCGTATGTAGGTTGAGGCGTCTGACAGTTTAATTTAATAAATAAAATTATAATTTAAGTTATGAAAGTTTAAAAACGAATATGGAGTCGGAAATAATACATAAATTGTCGCATTTGTAATACAAATCTATTTACAATACCAGAAATATTATGTTTATTGAGGTTTATAATATAACACAATATCAATTATTATTAACACTAGGTCTGTGTTCAATACTCAATTGATTATTCAACTTTGAATATAATTAATTAAAATGCATAAAATGTGACGTCAACACATTCTATGTTGTTGTTTTTTTTACGTCAATGAAGGTCAAACTGAAAAGATCACAGATTTATAAAGGTAGGTATACCAGGAATACATAATAGTAAGAAAGGAGGATGGCGAGAATGCATGTATTTTGGGACCCACTGAAAGAAGTGGCGTACATCATGGAAACTTATTAATAATTGTAACAAAACTAAGAAAAAAGCAAATCGTAAGTAAGTCTAAAGAAGTGGAAGAAAAATGATATATCTAAATGTAAGATATAACCTAAAATTATTAATCAACTTGTTGACCCGACAGACGTTGTTCTTTATATAATAAATAAAATAATGTTTTTTATTAATTTGTCAATAATATAACATAACATCAAGAATTATTTCGTAAAATATGCTCCCTGTTGTTGTAATGAAATTGTTTCACAGCAGAACTGTCAAACCGTGCGTCAATAAATTCTCTCATAGAAAATATGTCCATACAAAACAAATATCGGACGACGGGGGACACATCAAAGGAAAAACAAAATTGTTGTTTTTATTTAATTCCGAACATTTTCATATTTATTCACATTTTAAACCTTCCCTGGACTTCCACAAATAATTCAAGACTAAAATTAGCCAAATCAATCCAGCCGTTCTCGAGTTTTAGCAAGACTAACGAACAGCAATTCATTTTTATATATATAGATATCTATTGTTCAATCAATAATTTGTATCTTATGTCTATGCCTAATTACTGTCTGCTAAAAGATAATATCATATATATGTGGAAGGTTGGCCAGTAGTTAATAATTGAGGATTCACAATTCATTCTTATCGAACAATTCATTATTTAATCTTCATCATGGATTGCGCATTAGGATGCGTTTTAAAATACTTACTACGACCTTGTTTAACTCGGGTCATTCGAAAATTGGCCCGTGCAATTCAAGGTCATAACTCAATTTAACAAGTGGTATAATTCATTGTTATTTAAACACTTTTGATACATATAATATGTACAGTCCCACCCAAAAATGGGTCGGCCATGTTGTTCCTGGGATTCCTTTTTTTAAAACTATATCAGTTGTCCATCTAGTCTGCCGATTTACATTATCAATAATACACCGCTTTTTCTAGACGAGACACCCATTACAATGCAGTGCTTTTCGGTATCTCGTTTCCTTGAGACATGACAAGATGTTAAGTTTAATTTGCCCAGTAATTTCACGGCGCCCTTCAGACCGAAACACAGTAATGCTTACACATTACTGCTTCAGGGCAGAAATAGATGCCGTTCTAGCCGGCATCCTGTGCAAAGGAATCTCCTACTGGTAATCGCACGGATAGTCTCGACCGCATTAGCGCGAAGATATATTGTTTAAACTTTAAGGGCTATATTACATGGGAACACCACGGTGGCGCAACCAGTCGCCGGTACCAACAAATTGTAAACAACTTTTTAGATTTACTCACCTGGACTCACGCGTCATGACTCTGGTGTCCGTATGCTGTCTGGTTTGGTAGCTTTCCGACTGGTTGCGCAACCGTGGTGTGAAATATAGCCCTTACAATTCTTAAGTTTGAAAACCGCCTCAGTTCGCTTCTCTTAAGAATCAAAACATGTAGCTGCTGTAGTGGTCGTGTTTGTCGGTGCGTCGTTCTCGCAAGGCGGTCGGAGTTTCATCTAACGCCAGAGATAACCCGCGCGACAAAACGAAAACAATTGGGAGTTGAGCATGACTCCACGCGCGCAAAAATGACTCTTGTCATGTAAACCGGCCGCGGTGACATAGCAACCGCAACGGATGTTACAGTAGGGAAGAACGTTACATGAAAACCGCACTGTTGAGGAAAGGAACACCCCTTGAACTATCCCTGGGACAGATATGTGCGAAGGGAACGATGGGTGGTCCACGCGTCAACTTGTGAATGGGTGCTCCTTGTGGTGCCAGATCAACCTGTTATACCTAGTTAGTAAATCATTGTATTTGTTGGATGCAATTACTAATTATGACAGTAATAACGATCATCATGTTCACGAAGCATCCTTACGCAAACACTAAATTCAAGCTCAAAAGGTTGATGCATCCAATAAACGATAATTTATATTTATACAGTTTATTCTTTATTACTTTTTATGAAACAATGTATATTATTTAAGCATGATTCATAATATATTAGATGCAGCACATAAAAAACTACTTTGTTTTGTATATCATAGTCATTCTAAAAATACTCTATTTGATTGATAAGAGTTGCCGTTGAGTTTCTTGTATGTTCTTCTCAAGAGATCAACTTTTTCGGAACATTTGGTAAATTTGGTAATATTAAAGAAAATATTTATAGTGACTTTTCAAAAGCGCTTAATTTAGGTTTATTTGACTTTCACTTTGAGATATCTTCTTTTTTAACTCCATAAGAGATATATATATATATATAAGGAAGGTAGTTAACCTACTTCGGTCGACCTGTTGTAGTTAATAAATCAAATTTTTTTTTTACTATTTTATCATTTACAGAAAGAGTATAAAGCTAACCCCCGTAGTTAGCCCTGCAAAATTGTTTGGACAGTTTGTCTGCAGGATCAAGACTCTTGTCATAGATTGTTGCTTATATAAGCATAGATTTTATACGAATATAATCAACAAATATTGATAACAATATAGTAAAAAATCTAATTTTTAAGGTAGTGTTGATAATAAGCATAGAATAACAACGCTCAGAACGATAGTTTCATTCATAGTTCCAGTCAATATTGAAGTAACGTTATAATTAATGTGTGCGTGAGCATCACGTACTTACAATCGCCACCAGCCAAATAATGTTGCAAGTGAACAGACATTCCCCTTAATCAGTAAGTTGTAAGAAATACTTGATTATATGTAATAAAGAAAGAAGAAATAAAATATAAATTTTATAAAAACATCACGTATTTAATTATTGTTGCAACAATTTTTGAAGTGTAAGTAAAGAAGTTCATTAGAATCGTTGTTTTTTAAAACTCGATGAAACGAAAAAGCGAGACGATAGAGGCGCCGTTCCCAGCTATATCCGAGGTTTTTTAGGGTGCAGAGAACGAATTTGGGATCATTTTTGAAATCCAGGATGGCCGCCGTGCAACATTATGATTTTAACAATATGGATATCGTATCCGAGGTTCTTGAGGGCGCAGAGAACGAATTTGGAATCATTTTTGAAATCCAAGATGGCTGCGGTGAAAAATTCTTCTGGGGCTATGCGTATGCGTGGTGGTTATAATGATAACACTAATGCCAAACAACTTGTAGGCATCTTTCGGAAATTGCTGTGCCACATGGAACTAAATTCGTTGAAATCATAAATAATCGCAACTGTATTGCTGCTCAGAATTTGTGTGTTTTTCAAGAATTCTGAACGTCACTGCATTGTAATGGGCAGGGTGTACCAATTACCATCAGATTAACGTCCTGCTCGTCTCGCCCCAAACTGTAATTAAAAAAAAAGATTAGACAGCATGTCTCCATATTTGGTATAAGCCTCGGCACTCCTGTTGAGTGTTATCATTGAACGCGTGAATGCGTTGATTTAAAAATTAGGATCTCACTGGCGGGGGACATGAGGGGGTTAAAATCATTGTAGCTATATCTAAACATTGCTTAGTTATGCGCACCAGTGAGCATTTGTCCCTATGGCACATTTTCCAATTTTCCTTTCGGGAAAAAGTGGCTGTGACATACGGAAGGAGAGACAGACATGACGAATCTATAAGGATTCCGTTTTTTGCCATTTGGCTACGGAACCCTAAAAGAGAACCCTTATAGGACAACACAGCTGTCTGCCCATCCATCCGACCGTCTGTCCGTCTGTCAAGACCGTATATCTCGGGAACGCGTGGTGTTATGGAGTTGTAACGTAAAAACGATCCACCAGTTTTTGACGGTGACTATTTTTACACGCTTTTTATAAGCTTCACTTGTATGTATGTTTGTTTGTAACCGACTCATTAGGGCGCGATTTTGGCCCACTATAAACGGCCAGATTTCGTTCAAACTTCGTAGATTTATCGAGGACCGATGACAATACATAAATTTGATAAACATTTTAGTTTTTTTCTATTTGCAAAATAAGATTTTCTTTAATTTATATAATTTTTTCATCGATCGTCGATGAGGCAGGAATTGATGTTCACTTTAAATTTCAACCAATATCTTTTCAACCCAAGCGTGTTTTTTAGACTTTACTCCTTTTATATTTTTATTGCACCACTTAATACATAGATTGTGCTAAAAATAATTTGTGAAATGATGAATCTGTAATATTGATTTATAAGAGTGACAGTGAGTTTTTGCGACTTCTTATAAAACCTCTACCTTTTCCGAATTGGTGGTCAAAATAATATATAGAACTCTTGATATACATCAGTGTAATTTCTTCCACATAAATGGTTCATCAGCCGGAAGACGTCCACTGCTGGACCTAAAGGCCTCACCCAAAGATTTCCGCGACGATCGGCCCTGCGCTGCCCTCATCCAACGTATTCTGGCAATCAGACCAGTTCGTCAGTCCATCTTGTGGGGGGCCTACCAACACTACGTCTCCCGGTACGTGGTCTCCATTCGAGGACTTTACTGCCCCAACGGCCATCTGTCCGTCGAGCTATGTGCCCTGTCCACTGCCACTTCAGTTTCGCAATCATTTGGACTATGTCGGTAGTTTATAAATATTGTTCTCATGTAAGTGACAGTTTGTAATGTTTTTAATGAGAATAAATGATCTTTAAACCGAGCTTTGGTTCTCCTACCGTTCTCCTCATCTCTGATTCGGGAAACTCCGAGCATAAATGGTTAAAGTGATATTAATTTGATTTGATTTAATTGAAAGGAATTTAGGATGTCTCCTGAAAGAGAAAAAAAAAGTGTTTGTGTGTGTATCTACTCAGTACTCACGCAATAAGTTATCCCTACCTACCTACTTCTTTGACGTGACAAAACAAAAATCCTTAAAAAAAATATTCCTCGTGCAATTTTACGTTTGAAGAAAGAATAATATTGTATTAAAGAAGGTTTTATATTCAACCAATGAGAATATTAAAATACCGCATAATTGAGTTAAATAACGTTTATTTAAATGTCATCAAATTATTTTTATATGTGGTTCATTAGACATATGAGTCAAAGAGGATGTAAATACTACGTAATAAGAGGCAGGACTGCCTAAGTAAAATTTAAATTTAATTTAGTATGAAACGTGAAGTGATACGACACAAGTTTGAAATAGTATTAATTACAGTATGGCGGCGAAGTATAATCCGGCAAGATTGAAAGCGAACAGTTGCATAAAACGTAGTGGATCGGCTATCTCCGTTTTTTATAAGATTATAGCCGTCATTTTTATTTTTATTTTATTTTATTTGGGAAACTTACAGCCATTTTTACAAATTTTACACAACAAATAGATTAATAAATGCTAATTACAAGCTTCCACATATGTTTTTAAATTGCTTAAGCTCAGATTAATATATAACACAAACAATACTGTAACACAAAATAGGTTCTAACTTATGAGATTTAGTGCTTATTTTTTTTATGTTAGACTTACATCGACACTGTCTTTGGTAAGCACATTCTTAGCTACACGAGGACTACAAGTAAAGAGGTCAAAACGGTCATCATGGTTAAGCTTGTTGAACTGCCGCATGCAACGAGGAAAATAGCTATTTTTCCGGTGGTTAGTGTGGCTGGAATCGATGCTAAACAAAGCCGGTTTCCTAAGACTACGAGTAGTCAATCTATCAACGACTGCACGTGACAAACAATTGAGTGATCGCTTTTTTCTTAGAGAGTTGCGCCAGGCTGTTATGGATACAAGAGGCTTATCGTAGCTGAAGTATGGTACAAATGGTCTAGTTGACTAACGTCAGGGTGGAATGGCGTGTCGGTATGCGCGCGCATCGTAAAAATACACTCTGATTTTTTTTTTATTTATTTAATGAACAAAACCTCTAAGGTTTATGTGCGAGCGGTAAGTTAGCATTACAATAATTATTTTCATTACTTAATAACAAATAGTGGTAATATAAAAATATACATCATAGGTATTCTAGGTATTAGCTTCTATATACTATTTTTTAGCTTTACTTTGAAGTTTTTTCTTTCTAGATCTAAAAGATCATCAGGTAGTGTATTTAATATCCTAGGTAATACATAGTTACAGGGTCTTTTACCATATACGTTGTTATATTTAGGTCAGTGCCGGATTAACCTCGTAGTAAAAGAAGCAATTGCTACGGGCCCCGTGCAAAAGGGGGCCCCACATATTTAAACCATCTCTCTCAAACTCATCTCTGCTTGAGCGTAATTTTAAAATAAAACTTATTATGATCACGGACTAGTAAAAAAAGAAGGACTCCGCGCCGTGATATTATTAGCAAGTGAAGCACCGTTATGCTAGTGTGTGTGCGGTTACGGGGGATACTAGTTACACAATTTGTTCTCCCTTAAATAATCATATATCCACAAATACTTTTATAGTATTGTTTCTACACTTGATCACAACGCACGATGGCATTTTAAAAATATTTTATTGCGACGCAAACTGGTCTGTCACAGACGATGGCAAATCTCATAATGGCGGCCGATCGGCTTGTATTAGTGTAAGTGTATGCGTTGGGCCATGTATTTACACGTTTAACGGCTTGTTTTCGTGCCTCACTGCTATGTAAGGTGACACGGAGTCCTTCTTTTTTACTCGTCCGTGATTATGATGTGGTTTATTGAATTTACTTGCAGTCACAAAAACGTGAAACTTTTCCGACTAAGACAATCCACGTCAGACAATCGGTAACAGACTATTTCCAATATAGACCAAGGGCTCTCTGAAAGAATTAGCTACGGACCCCGCGTTTGCTTAATCCGGGATTGTATGAGGTCTTTCATATTTATTAACATTACAATATGTGTTATTAAATCATACAACTAAAATAGCGAATCTTATTTACTAACGTAACTTTAATGGTAACAATGTCTACAACTGCATTACGTTAGATCTATTTATTAACTGGTTAACTGCAACTAAGTGTAATTTAAGTGTAAATTTAAATATTAAGTGTACTTAGTGAAACTAACTAAGGAGAGATCCTTGTCCATATTTATATTTTTACTTTACCTACTTTATGCTTAAGAATGTATCTGTATTTGTTTCGCGCCAAAGTGCATATAACTTAAAAAAAAAACAGCATTTGTTATATTATTCGGTTATTATTACAGTTAATGTTTTGTAAATAGGTATTTGTTGTGTCGATGACGTAACGGTGTAATAAATGACGAACATAAGCTCCCGAGTATAAATATCATATCAACGTAAATATATCACACAGCGGGACAGAGACAGCTCCGTGCAGTGTCTCTGTTACTATGTTGTGGTGATTGTACGCAGGAGTGTTACGCATGCGCGACAAATAACCGCAGTTATTTTTAAATCCCACCCTGTATAATTTATACGTCTAAATAAAATAGAAATATCCAAATGTTTTAAAGTGAAACATTTATTACATCGTCTCAAACTCTTTCGTCTTTGCGTTGCATGTCGCGTGACGGTCGAGCGGCGCTTATAGTTCGCAGCAGCTGACCGTGTAGTGTACAGACTATTTATTACTCATTTGTGCCAGTGCTCCACGCTATTTTGTCTATAATGTGAAAAAAAGTTTCACTTTTACCGTGGTTTCATAAAATCACACAATCCTTTCTTTTTTAAGTTTTCTTTTGTGTTAATGCCGCCAATATTCGCCAATATCGTCAAACTCGGAGTTTGGCGAGTCAAAATGTTCTGAGGATAACTCGTGTAGAGGCGAAACACGTGTCGAATTGTAAGACAAATATTGGCGGAATTAGCACTAAAGAAAACTTAAAACAATTGGATGATTATGGATTTCCGCAAATTAACGCCTACTTCAATAAATTATCTTAAAATTGAAATAACTGTATTCTTATGGCATATTTTAACCTATTTAAACAAACAAAACTTTTAACTGTTGCATCTCAATATATTCTCGATAATGTTCTATATTTTATAATCATTAAGGAATTTACTAGAAACTGCGACAATCATAATGTTAACACGAGGAACAAACATAAACTTGTTATGCCTACTACTCTTTTATTGGGTGATGTATAAGAAACATGATCCTAGAAAATGTACAAAACTAATGTGTTAAGAAATTTAAAGGAATTGTAAATAAACGTTTGTGTCGGAAAGTTTAAATATTTGAATTCGAATTTAAATTCAAATTTACTACTCGATTAAGTCGAGTTAGTAAGTTTTGTTGGACAATAAATATGCTTTTACAACATGATCTCTGAAAATATACAAAACAAATGTTTTACGAAATTCAAAAGAATTGTTATTAAAAGTTTGTGTGGTGAAGGTTCGTTACTATAACTTGGGAATGGAAGAAAAACTGAAACATTCACACAAAAAAGTTACTGAGAACAAAATATATGCTTAATCTAATACTTAACTTACTTAATAGAAAAGAAACAAAAGCAAAACTTTATTTAATAATAAATTTTCTTGAACGATATTATATTGTAAAGAAATTTAATAAAAAAAAAGAGTTTCCATGAGATTCTTGCGCCCGTTCTACCAGGTCTGTTCTAATGGTAAACTTTTTCGAATGGGTTTTGACGTTCAATAAGTGATTTTAAATCTTTTATTGAATAAAAATATTAGAATTAGAATTTGTAGTATCTATTTAACTAAAGAGGTTTTATTTTCATTTTAATTCGTCAATGCCAGACAATCTTATCTCTATATATCATAACATATCTTGAATGATAAACAAGTCTGTTAAACGCGATTTCCCCGTATTTTTTTATGTAACTAGCGATATTGTAATGTATACGTCTCATTCATAGTAATCTTAGTTAGAAGCTACATGGCCGAGCTAAACATGTCGCCTAACGGCCGTTCCCAATATACTATCTACAGATAGAGATAAATTACTACCTTCTACTGTCAGTAATTAGCTGTTAATAATCTGAAGCTGTCCCAATATACCCGATAAGTAGGTTAGTAGTTCCATCCATGTGTTTATTTAATTTCGCCGTTGTTGCAGCCTAGCGAAACTCTCTAAGAAAAAAGAGATTCACTCGATGGTATGAAACGTGCAGTCATCGATAGATTGACACATGACGGCTATAATCTTTTAAAAAAAACGGGGATAGCCGAAATCCAGTAGGTTTTAAGCAACTGTTCGCTTTCAAACTTAGCCGGCTTATACTTCGTCGCCAATCGCGATACTGTAATTACTACTATTTCAAACTTATCTCAAATGACTGCACGTTTCGTACTACACTGAATATCAATATTTACTCAGGCAGCCCCGCCTCTTATTACGTAGTATTTACATCCTCTTTGCCACACTGTATAAAGGGGACAGTATACCCGCAAGAAATTAACATTTATAAGTGTAACATAGGTATTTTTTACCTTCTTGTTTAGATATTTATTGAATGAATATTTATTGGGGTAACATATCAGTTACATAGTTGTTACAAAGTATACATTGGTACTTACAAAGTAAATAACATTAATTTTACAAGTATTCCTCACACTAGGATTCCCTGTGAGGTCCAGTTCCCGTGAGGTCCAGTTCCCCTATAATAGTACAAAATAAAAATAAAAGAAATTCACGTGTGAGTGTGTGTACACGGACTAGTAAAAAAAGAAGGACTCTGCGCCGTGATATTAGCAAGTGAAGCACCTTTATGCTAGTGTGTGTGCGGTTACGGATACCAGTTACTCAATTTTTTCTCCTTTAAATAATCATATATCCACAAATACTTTTAAAGTATTGTTTTTAAACTTTTTCATAACGCACGACGGCATTTTTAAAATATTTTATTGTAACGCAAACTGATCTGTCACAGACGATGGCGGCCGATCGGCTTGTATAAGTGTAAGTGTATGCGTGTTGCTATGTATTTACACGTTTACCGGCTTGGACAAGGTGACACGGAGTCCTTCTTTTTTTTTTTCGGCCGTGTGTGTGTATTTTTACAAACTACAAGACATTTAGATTGTTAAGTGTTTTGTTAAGTGTTAAAAGAAATCGTAAAGTTTTACCAACATTCTTAAAATTACGTTACAGATACGAATATAATTTACTTTAAAATAATAAAGTTAACACGACACATAGTAATTGCATTGATCGTTCTATACTTCTGTATCTAACTGAATTTAAGATGATTTACCGGCCGGAGACGACATTTACAGATATTTCATTGTATGACACTAAGAGGACGCTGCTAATATCCGTTATATATACTAAGTCTTTCCTTCTAATCACTTTTCTTCTTACTTTATGCCATTTCCCTTTCATAAAGATTCTTTACAAATTTATTTCCCGCAATAATATTAAATTGTAATTTATATCCTCCATACTTTCTACGCTTCTATTAGACACATATTCAAACTTACATTCACACATTTCTCCCTTAAACTTAGATTAGATACTAAAAAGGTAGTTAATATTATGGGTGTTTATTACTAACCGTACTAACTCTTGTTGCCTATTCTTTAGTTCACAAAAAAAACCACAGCTTTATCAACCGAAAATTTCCTTTTAAATCGGCTCTTTATATACTTCAATCAGCTAAATTAAAATAAAAAAATCTCTCCACCTTGACGTTGTCCAAATCATCGACATTCAGTCGACGGAGCCAGAAAATATAAAAAAAATGTCTTAAGTTTTGTATTTTTAAGAATTTGGTTCAAATAGTTTATAGAAAGCTTATAAGTAATAATATAATGAACATTAAAGAACAAAGTCTCTTCTCGTTAAGTACTCTAAGACTTTGCGACGAGAATTCCCCGAGTAAGCACACCGTGTTACTTATTTATAGAGCCGAGAGAGTTAGCTAGCGTACACACGACGTTGACAAACAACCCCAATAACAATTTAGAATAATACCACAACGGTCATGTTTTTTTAATTATTTATTTTACCAGTGGGAGGCTCCTTTGCACCGGATGCCGAGTAGATTATGGGTACCACAACGGCCATGTTTAAGTTATACTTCTTTAGGCGCGTTCGCATAGTCGCATCACTATAACACAAAAGTAACAGATTGAAGCTGATTCCTAAAATTTTCTGACGTTTGCGTCATTCGTTTTTTTTTTTAGTTTCCATTCCATTATAAGGACAGGCAAACGGTTCAAACCCATACAGCCGTGTTCATTATTTAATAATTAACTGTCAAAGCCATCTTTGCAAGATTTTTACAAAATTGTTCTTTCTAAAATCGTAGAATAGCACGAGGAATAAATTATTTTAATGATTTTTGCTTTGTTACGCCAAAGAAGTATAACTTCTTGCGTGCATACATAAGTACATACACACTTTTTTTTATTACCAGAAGCTTCTTCCATTCACAACAAATAGCGGCTCGAATATGATCAAGTCATCTCCGATCGGCTTGATTCTTTGGCGTTGCGTAGAGATGTTCTCTCTGGCCTCTGCATCTTCTACCGCATTTATCACGGTGAGTGCTCAGAGGAACTGTTCGGGTTGATTCCAGCGGCCAAATTCCACCATTACGTCAATTTGCTTAATACCACCCGCATCACGTTGACGTCTGGCCTTCCACAACTACGCTTTTTACGAGGAATTTCTTACCAATTGTGGAATCCATTACCGGCTGCAGTTGTCCCGATTAAGTGACCTTCAAACTTAGGGCATAATCCCATATTAAGGGCCGGCAACGCATCTCTTCCCTGGTGTTACGGATGTCTATGGACGGTTGACTCACCACTACGAAGCACGTGAGTCTCATATTTAATAGGGTTAGAATATTATTTTAGTGACGAAAATAAGATGAGAGATTACCAGTGGGAGGCTCCTTTGCACAGGATGCCGGCTAGATTATGGGTACAACAACGGCGCCTATTTCTGCCGTGAAGCAGTAATGTGTTACTGTGTTTCGGTCTGAAGGGCGCCGTAGTTAGTGAAATTTCTGGGCAAATGGGACTTAACATGTTATGTCTGAAGATGACGATCGCAATTGTATTGCCGCTCAGAAATTTTGGGTTTTTCAAGAGTTTTGAGCGGCACTGCATTGTTATGGGCAGGCCGTATCAATTACCATCAGCTGAACGTCATCTGTCTCGTCCCTTATTATCATAAAAAACCCGTAGACTCGTGTGTCACACTGTATCATATATAAGCTATTCGTTCGGGACATCAACGAAATAAAACCAAGTTTACACCACACATGCTCATAAAACGTATTTAATTCACTAGCAATAGACACTGTACTCATTAAAGATTATAAAAAAAGTTGCAATCAGTAATTATTCGTTTCACTGTCCGATTTTGTCCACCAGCAGAAAATCGTATCGAGACATTTACACAAAGCAAATCACACTTCCACCTTCGCACGACACGCCACAAGTTAGGATATCATACCCACCATCTGGATGTGTGGCGGTCTTCCACAGTGCGGTTTTCAAGGAGCTTTCTTCCACGTACTACAAAGCTGTGGAATGAGCTTCCTTGTGCGATGTTTCCGGGACGATACGACATGGGTACCTTCACAAAAAGCGCGTACACCTTCCTTAAAGGCCGGCAACGCTCTTGTGATTCCACTAGTGTTGCAAGAGATTGCGGGCGGCGGTGACCACATAACAACAGGTGACCCGTACGCTCGTTTGTCCTCCTATTCCATAAAAAAAAACTCACATACGTCATAATACCTTTATAAGTATAGACGCCTATACGATTGTCGATAACGCAGTCAATACAATATATTCAGCAAACAGATAACTATTTATATGAGAATAGAAGCGAGATAAACAAGCATGTAACAGTCATTGTACTGTTTCGAGGACACGAGCCACGATAACGTACAATGAACAAGAAGAGACAAAATACAAGAGCTCCTTCGTACACGGCGATAATTTTAGCATAAATTATTCTGATCCTGTGGCCTGATGCGGCATGAAGGTTATCTCATATCCTTTTTACGATTCAAGTGTACGATTTAAGTGTTATGCTGTTAATCACGGACGAGTAAAAAAAGATGGACTCCGCGCCGTGATATTAGCAAGTGAAGCACCGTTATGCTAGTGTGTGTGCGGTTACGGGGGATACTAGTTACACAATTTTTTTCTCCCTTAAATAATCATATATGGCCACAAATATTTATACAGTATCGTTTTTACACTTTTTCACAACGCACTACGGCATTTGTAAAATATTTTATTGAGACGCAAACTGATCTGTCACAGACGATGACAATTTTTCATAATGGCCGCCTATCGGCCTGTAGTAGCGTAAGTGTGTGCGTGGGGCTATGTATTTACACGTTAATCGGCTTGTTTTGGTGCTACACTGTTATGTAAGGTGACACGGAGTCCTTATTTTTTACTAGTGCTGTTAATTAGTGATGTAATAGGGGCGCCTAGGGTAGGAAGTGTCTGGTATACCTACCAACAGGCTATACCTAATTGCTCCGTCTAGACAGAGGTCGCGAACTCCCCCTCGGGTGGCCCTGACCACCCCATACTATTTGATGAAGCTATCACCACCAGCATTTTGTTAAGTAACCCGCATTGCCTCCGCAATGGGCTTCAAGTGCTACGGGTATATTCATAAGAGAATATTAATTAACCACAGTTCGGTTTAGCGTACTCATTACTTTAATACTTTCAATGTTGTAAAATATTAATACTGAAACAACATAAAGACGCAACAGTATATATTTATTTATTTATTCGGAAACCCAAGAATCGCACACTAATACATAAATTACATACAAAAATAAAAAGTATATATCTAAGTGTTCAGATAACTTACATGGTTACACGTCTTTCATTATCTGTTACCTTCCCCACTATATTATACAACTTGATATATATATGTATATGACTTGATGGATATATAACTATTTACATTACTTTTTTAGTTGAAATATGTTTTAAGTACATAATATTATAAAATTGAATATTTTCACCTAAAAGTAAGCGTAAAATAATTAGTAGGTAAGAGGAAACAAAAAAAAAACTATGTTTAAAAAAACCGACTTCAAAAACTGAAAAGTAATAAATAACTAAAAAATTTGTTTAGTACACCTCTTATGCAAACCTTTACCTTTAATATTAATAAAATACTATTATTTATATATTTTTTTTATGAAAATAAGGGACGAGACGAGCAGGACGTTCAGCTGATGGTAATTGATACGCCCTGCCCATTACAATGCAGTGCCGCTCAGGATTCTTGAAAAACTCAAAAATTCTGAGCGGCACCACAATTGCGCTCGTCACCTTGAGACATAAGATGTTAAGTTTCATTTGCCCAGTAATTTCACTAGCTGCGGCGCCCTTCAGACCGAAACACAGTAATGCTTACACATTACTGCTTCACGGCAGAAATAAGTGCCGTTGTGGTACCCATAATCTAGCCGGCATCGGGTGCAAAGGAGCCTCCCACTGGTGAATGTATCTGTGTATAATATTGATAGGTTTTAAGTCAGTGCCTTAAACAAAATAAATCTTAATATTATAAATAGCTTACTTACTGTAATTATTAAGGTTGTCTGGCCACGCGTGGTGAGTGTAGTAATATTAGATAAATCGGTTATTATCTCGGACTTTGACCACTTTCAAATATGTCGTAATTTTAAAGGGACTGCTTTATGAGACTTCAGAAAGACGCTTCGTATGCTTCGGATTATCCCCGTAATAAAATAAATTGGAAGATTGGCTAAAGTGCGTCCTATCCATAGATTTAGAATATTCTACCTTATAGATGACCTGGCAGCCCGAAAACGAATGATCAAAATTATTTTGATTTGATTTGTCAATGTGTGCTTGTGGTTTAATATTCAAAACATGTATTGATAAATTTTCACCGTGAAAATATTAATTTTATATAACAACTAGCTGTTACCAGTGACTACGTTCGCGTTCACACATGAATGAAAATCGTTGGTTTTAAAACATTAAAAAATAAATACTTAAATAAAATAAAGAGAGCTTTATTATTCCTAAACTTCCACATATTTCCATTAAAACACTAGATATATATAGGCAAGAGGCTCACGGGATGGGGAGAGGTGAGGCAACCGCCCATGGACATCCGCAACAACAGGTGTGTCAAGAAATGCGTTGCCGGCCTTTAAGGTGGGAGTATGCTTTTTTCTTGAAGGTCCCTAAGTCGTATCTGTTCGGGAAGACCGCTGCCGGTAGTTGATTCCACAAAGTGCCTGTGCGAGGCAAGAAATTTTGAACAAAACGCGCGGTTGTGGAATGCCAGACGTCTACGTGATGCGGATGGTACTTTGCACGTAATGTCCGGTGGTGGAATTCGGCCGCTGGAATCCGACCGAACAGCTCCTCTGAGCACTCCCCGTGATAAATACGGTAAAAGATGCAGAGAGAACCCACATCTCTACGCAATTCTAGAGAATCAAGCCGATCGGAGATGACTTGATCGTCGATGATTCGAGCCGCTCTTCGTTGTATGCGGTCAAATGGAAAAAGCTGGTACTGGGGAGCACCCGCCCAGAGGTGAGAACAGTACTCCATGTGAGGCCGAATTTGCGCCTTATAAATTTGCAGGCGGTGGCTTTTAGTGGAGTACTGTCTCACCTTACTGAGTACACCAAGCTTTTTTGAGGCCAGTTTGGCCTTCTCTTCCAAGTGACCACGGAACTGAGCGACGCTCGATATATCGACGCCAAGTATGCCAATACAGGCTGTGGCAGTTAGAGGATTTTTTACGATAAGAGCCAAGTATTTTATTTTTTCTCCAACAGGTTATTGGTTTACAGCACAATCTGAGCATCGGCCTTTTCTATTGCCACACAGCATATTTAGTTAAGTTAGGATTAGGAATATATATTAAGTATTTAGATTGTATTTTTATGTGTGTGGCATGGAATAATTTTTTCTTATTTCTTATTTTAATTTGCAATACGTGGTCTTCCCCTCGTCTTTTGACATGTCCATACCAATGAAGGCGGTTTTCTGTGATTTTGTCAACAAATGGTGCAACCTTGAAGCTACCACATATGTATTTATTACATGTTTTGTCCAAAGATAGGCGGGTGCTACCAAAGCATCTTCATTTCGTTGGTATGTATCAATTGTTCATGTGTATTCTTTGTAGTCCAGCATTCAGACCCATATAATGGAAAATAAAGGAATTAAACCTAGATGACTTAATTGAAACCTATCAGTTTTTCCATGTTGCGCGTCCAAATGGTAACCTCTATCATTTTATTTATATAGAAAAGTACTTTAGAACCCAAAACTTGCGAATTTTACTACTTTTTGAAAATCAGCAGGTAGGGTATACTATTAATAAAAGTCGGTACTACTCGTATTAATGTTAAATATTAATAAAATGTGCATCATATAGTAACAACCATAAATAACTGTAGATATCGAATATTTTTTTTAATTCAATTTCAAATTAACTTTTTAATATTCATAAATAGTTCTAATTCTTAATAATTTTGACTGATTGTAATTGTGACTTTCTAAAATTATTTAATATGGATGTGTGTCTGAAATAAACATTTATTATTATTATTATTAATTACAGCGATTGATGATAAAGGGAATTGATTCTATCGACCCTGGAATAGATATTTTTGACTTAGAGCTTCAATATGAATTTAGTTTGATTACTGTTTTTGTGTTTTTGTCAAATTATTACGCGAACGCTTACTAAAAAATAATATATTATTAGATTTTCAACGTATCCGGCAATGACTGTGAATTTTTATAATTATATATAATTTACTGGCGATGATTCTTACCTGTTTCTGCCCGAATGTTCTGTTCTAGTAGTATTTGTAGTTAAAATCCTAATCCTAATAATAATATAATAATAAAAAATATAGAATTTTTTAATCAGATAATTATATTAGTTAAATTAAATGTTTTAACAATAGAAAAAATTAAAGCAATTTCAACATCAAAAATAAGAAAAATAACTGTAATTAAGAAAAAATGTAATGAAAATGGAATTCGAGGGAGAGATTTGGGGTCAAATCCACATTCAAATGGAGAACATTTTTCTCGGTCTCGGGATTATTTCTAGTTTTAATTGTAGGTTCAAAACAGACTCTTATTGTATTTCATGCCTCGCTTACGCTAATCACACGGTAATGACCAAACACATACAATATAGCAGCGTATAGACTATAGATGAACAAAAGATTGTAAGAGAGAACAATTCTAACTGAGATACAGCTAGTGTAACCGATTTGGATTGACAAGTCGGAAACAGTCGGCCATACTTGGCATTAGACCCTTAGTATTTTGAATATTATAACACGCTTTGGTTGGTTTGGTTGAAAATTAAAATTAACGTCACTTCCTGCGTTATCGACGATAGATGAAAAAAATATATAAATAATATTTTGCAAATTGAATAATTTTATCTAATTAATGTATTGTCATAGAATTAATTTCGTTTGATGGAGTACTCTCGACCCGATCAACAGCTGACAAAATATTGTGGAAGAAAGTTTCCTTCGCCCAGCAGTGGGATGAAGTTTAAACTATAATTTATATTAGAATAACAGTTTTGAATAGTTAAAAGTAGTTTTAAGGCTTAAATAAATAAATAAAATGTATTTTCATCGGTCCTCAATAAATCTACGGAGTTTGAACGAAATCTGGCCGTTTAAAGTGGGTCAAAATCGCGCCCAAATGAGTCGGTTACAAACATTCATATTGGTGAAGCAAAAAAAAAAGAAGCCCGTTTAATTTCTTGCACCAGTTCTCAGGTCTGAAGCATACTTTTTCGAATGGATGGTAGTTTTTGACTTTCAATAAGTGATATATCCTATTTTTAATATAAATATTTGAATTTAAAGATTTTAATCTTAAAATCTATTCTAATATCTCTTCAAATAAATGTTGGACCAAATAAATTCAAGGTTGTCATGTTATACGGTCAGAGTTAAACAATGAACATACCGTGGGCGATAGCTTATTAACAAGTATTCATATCATCATATGAAAATATATATGTTACTATCTTCCTGTCACCTTACCATAAAGACCAAAGGCCAAGGTAAAAACTCCTTTGCATTTCGAACATACGCTGTGGCATAAAAATAAACCAACTTGTTCTGTTTGAGGTTATGTTTTGTTTCTTTTTAAATGCGTAGGTATTTTCCAGATGTTTGAACCTGGTTACCTACTTAGCTTTGCCGTGTGCTTGGTTTTAATGAAACGTAAATATATTTTGCAATGGGACGAATAAATTAATTTTATTTATTTAGAGCATTAAATATAGTAAAAGAAGAATACTAATATCACTTTTGAATGTACTCGATTGCAAAAAAAACCCTGCTAGGTTTATCGGCAAAGAAATTCTTGTGTAGGTTGAACCGCCATTTTAATTCTTTCATTTAATGAAAGATATGGGACAAATATCATATAAATTCTAAGTTCATTATTTCGTTTTGTATTATTTTACCTAGTATTTTTCATTTTGATTTTTAATATTATATAGGAACTCCTTGTTAGCAAACCCATACGTACCTACATAGGTAAAAAATATAATTAATTACATTTAAAATCTGTGTATATAAAGGTAAATAATATAGCAACAATCTATATATATAAAAATGAATTGCTGTTCGTTAGTCTCGCTAAAACTCGAGAACGGCTGGACCGATTTGGCTAATTTTGGTCTTAAATTATTTGTGGAAGTCCAGGGATGGTTTAAAAGGTGAATAAATATGGAAGTGTTCGGAATTAAATAAAAACAACAATTTTGTTTTTCCTTTGATGTGTCCCCCGTCGTCCGAAATGTGTTTTGTATGGACATATTTTCTACGAGAGAATTTAGTGACGCACGGTTTGACATTTCTGCTGTGACACAATTTCATTACAACAACAGGGTGCATATTTTACGAAATAATTCTTGATGTTATTATATATATTATTGACAAATTCATAAAAAACATTATTTTATTTATTATATACAGAACAACGTCTGTCGGGTCAACTAGTATATTTTAAGTATTTACAAGATAAAACATTCTGTAACTACCTAGTTATTCTAACAATATACTTTCTTATAGATAAAGAAAGCGTGCGAGATAGAAGACCATCTCTACAGAAACAGCAAGATAATCTATTGGCTGATTTTGCTTGACAAGTCGCAAACAGTTGGAGGCTCCATTGTACAGGAAGCCGGCTAGATAATGGGTACCACAACGGCGCCTATTTCTGCCGTGAAGCATTAGTGTATTAGCATTATCATTAGTGCCGTGGGCAAATAAGACTTAACATCTTATGTTTCCAGATGACGATCGCTATTGCATTGCCGCTCAGAATTTTTGTGTTTTTCAAGAATCCTGCGCGACACTGCATTGTAATGGCAGAGCGTATCAAATACCATCAACTGAACGTCCTGCTCGTCTCGTCCCTTATTTTCATAATAAAAACAGTCAGAAACGATTGACATTAACTCCATTTTGAATATGAATAACACAAAAGTGATAACCCTTACTGTTATGCCCCCTCTACATGCCTCTTCTCACTTGTGTCGCCTATTTATCGTGAACACGTTCTACAGTATTTTAACTTACTTTGATAGCATTCAGAATAACATCGAGACCTTGGCATTATCAAAATTAAGTAAACATGTACTGAAATATAAATTACCCAGAATTCGGAATGGAGTTTTGTTGCTCGAAATAATTGATTTTTATTTATTTATATCATTGGTACGGCGGCGACTGTCTGCAACAGTGTCTGTAATTAAAGGCCTCGAGCAAAACAATCGATAGTTGATTGACGGCCGGCCCTAGAGAAGCTATGAATAAAAAGTGTTGTTTTATCGATGAAGGTCATCACTCAGTCTGCACTTCTTATCGACGTGTTTAATGACAGGGCCGTGGACTATAAAGCCGCGCGTAGACTACACCGCTTCAAGTGGAATTAGGCACTTAAATGAGGGCGCTACTAGCGTTGTTATGT
>CATIXQ010000005.1:20213128-20244784 GCA_949711755.1 Leptidea juvernica | reverse complement strand
AGGGCGCTACTAGCGTTGTTATGTATTATATACAGTTAGGGTTACCTTTTTAGGTTAAGTTAGATTAAGCATTGCGTGCATGTCCAATTGTATCATTTTTTCTATTGTTTTTTTTATGCATCGTCTCCGCTTTGCTATTTAATTCAGCCATGTTATTTTTGATGTATTTATTTTCTAATTTAATTTATTATTATTCGAATAATAATTATTAAATATTTTAATTTTTAGTCAAGAATAAGTGAACGCGCTTTTCCTCACATATGCACTTATATTTATTTCATGAGGCTAGCTTAAATTGTTTGATAGATACATAGAACGTAGGTCACACTAAAAGTTTAAAACCAAAATATTATGTTTATTGCTAACCAAAATCTTCTTTACATTTTAAAGATTTTTCATGCGATTGAACCATTTTTTAAAACAGGAGGACCAACAGATCTGAAGGCATTTTTTCTACGTGCTAATTGAACGCTATCACTGCCTCTTCGGAATTGGTAGGAGCCGTAGCTGAGAAAAAATGCGATGATTTTTTTACCAACGTTTCTCGCCTGCTTCACTTTTGTTGGCTTGTTCTCATTTTGAAACACCCCTTCACAAGATTGCTGTTTTTTTTCGGGTTCAAAACAATAAATCCATGTTTCGTCTCTTGTGACAATGTCATAAACAGCATTAGAATGTTCGTTGTCGTACTTCATTAGCATCTGTGAGCACCATTCTACGCGAGCCCGCTTCTGCTCCGCTGTCAGTTCATGAGGGATCCACCGACAACAAAGTTTCCGAACTTTCATAAAATTTTATGAATTCGGCTCATACCAATCCCCAATAGTCCTCGAATTGTCTCATAGGTAATCCGCGAGTTTTCTTCAATTAGCTTAACAGTAGCTACATTATTTTCGTTGACGGCAGTTGAAAGCCGCCCACAGTTCACGAAATTCGTCATGTAAAGAAACCCGACCTCTCTCAAATTCAGCAAACCATCGCCTTACGGTGCCCAAGCAAGGTGCTTCTCTCGCAAAGTATTTTTGAAGACGAGTGGCACAGTCTTGCGGAGAAAGAGAACTCTTAAAATCATAAAAGATCATCGCTTTTTAGAATCTGTTCGACTTAATTCCATTTTCGTTGCGTACGTAGAACTTTGATGTGTGATAAAAAAAAACAATTGGCAAATGATTTTCCGCCAATTATTATTTTTTTATTACTAAGAAGGTTGCAACGTTTCTTAAAATATATCATTCGAAATTCAAATAGTTCCGATTAGCTAAAAGTCCAAAACTTTTAGTGTGCCCCATGTATTAGTAAATTTGACGCGCACATACTTATAGCAAATTGAAGACTTTAAAGGTTTTCTCATGGATGCGATTGTCAGATCTCGACCAAATTGCAATGAGACCAAACGGGGAGCACCAGCTTTCGAAAGTTCTGAGGTAACAAACAAAAAAAACATACCGACGAATTGAGTACCTCTTTTGAAGTTGGTTAAAAAATAATACATCTAGGAAAGCAATAATAGACGTAATTTTCAGATATATCTACGTAGGTTTCATATTATGCAAAGTCATAATGACTTAACAGATAAAAATAAGCGATACCATAGATATCTGAACGGTAATATTATCAATCAATCAACGTAAAATATTTTATTTCGTAGGTAAATTGCATTACACCTGAAATATGTCTTCAACAGCTCGTTCGGAAGGCAGATTTCCTTAGAGAAGAACGAGCAAGAAACTCTAAGGTTGCTCTTTTCAAAACATAATGGTATTACAAGTTCTTATTTTCAATGAAATTTACAAATAATTTCAATTACAATATATGCAAAGTGATGCAACAAAATACACAAAAGTTAATTACTAAATGCCTTACACGAGTAAGTCAAAAAATGTTAATTAATAAGTAAAAACATAGATAAAGTTATTGATTACATACTTAAAGTACCATACAGCAGATGCATCAATCCACACATACCGTAAATAAAATAAAGGCATTATGCGAGCATTTCATTAGCTATTATATATAAAAATACATATCATTAATAAAAAAATATATAAAAAATACATATCTTTAAAAAAAAAAAAGAAAAACATGAAGCACACTTCCCGGTGAGAGGACCATCCAGCCAACACAAGTAGCGCCCGTTCGTACCGACCATACTTAAGGGAAGGGAACGACCCGTCCCACGTCGCCTCCACAAGCAGTGACAAAAAGTGGTAAAGAAAAATGTTGCATTAATTAAATAGGAAACAGCTATAAGTAGATACCATTTTATGTTTATTCATTATCAAACAGACATCAAACATCACTATATCCAGGTTGACAGTTGTGGCACTGGCCAACATAATGGAAAACTCTCCTATTTAACGAAGACCTTACCAGTGGGAGGCTCCTTTGTACAGGATGCCGGCTAGATTATGGGTACCACAACTAAAGCAATACTGTGCTTCAGTCTGAAGGGTGCCGTAGCTAGTGAAATTACTGGGCAAGTGAGACTTAACATCTTATGTATCAAGGTGACGAACGCAGTTGTAGTGCCGCTCAGAATTTTTGGGGGTTTTTCAAGAATGCCTAGCGGCACTGCATTGTAATGGGCAGAGCTTATCAATTACCATCAGCTGAACGTCCTGCTCGTCTCGCCCCTTATTTTCATAAAAATAAATAAAAGAAAAAGACTTAATTTAGTGATGTCCTAAGATGTAAAGGATGCAATTTAGCTTAAGATCAGCCCAACTGTCGGCAACGGTAACTCACCTTATCTGTACACACTGTTTGTGTGTCACGTATACCTTACTAGCGATAGAAGTTTGTATGGAAAATGCAATTCACGCGTCCCAATATAAGGCGATAAAAATGACTTATCGGGTATATTAGGACAGCTTCAGATTATTGACAGCTAATTACTGACAGTAGACGGGAGTAATTTATCTCTATCTGTATATAGTATATTGGGAACGGCCGTTAGTTATGCATATGAATATGTCCAATCATTGCGTTTTCCCCGGATATATGTACAAGAAAACAGAAAAACATTCTATAAAGTACTTTTTGGCTTCAGTATTGTATGAAAAACACACACTTTGTCACGGCTTTATAATCTTTAAATATAGATAATATTATATCAATGGACCGTGTGTGGTGTGTACTCGCCCGACGCCTAGTGGAGTCGAATCGAATCGTTGATATTCTTCAATTTATTTACTATTGAACTGCGTCCACTAGTAACGAGTCACATATGACTTGCAGGCGAGTTTATCGCCGATGCGTTTCGATTTATCTTTCATAATTATATAGAGTGTGTTTTATTTAACTTGGACAGTATGGGGAACTCCTAATACAGATGATATACAGAAAATTGTTCTGAGGAACCATTCTTTTTGTGTTCGATAAAGAAGTATAGATGTTTTTTAAAAAAACCTCATTTAACTTCCTACAAACACAATATTTTTAAGTTGTTACGTAATTACGAAGACTACAAAAATGTAAATATTGTTACTTTTATATACTTATAAGGAACCGTGAAGCAGTAATGTGTAAACATTACTGTGATTCGATCTGAAGGGCGCCGTAGCTAGTGAAATTACTTGGCAAATGAGACTTAACATCTTATGTCTCAATGTGACGAGCGAAGTTGTAGTGCCGCTCAGGAGGTCTACTCGCAAAATCGACAACGATACATTCGGAACGATACGATAATACTCCGAACATATCACAACTATCCTACTCTAACAAATATTCGAATTCCCTATCGTTTATCGTTACCATAGACTAATATTTTGATTTTTTTACGATGTTAGTGTGAATGAAATATGTCCAAACCTAAACATTATCTGTGCTATGTCGCTGTTAAGTGTCAAAAGTCAAAACATAGTTTAGGCGATAAGGACCATGCCAGACTCTGCACCACCAATTTGGTATTATTTACACATAATGTAAATGTTAAAAAAATATGTAACGAATATAATATATCTATACAACTTGAAACGATAATAGCATCGACAGCCTAGAAGGTGTCGTTGAGATTATCGTAAAAGTGACGTTTGATTATTTGTGAAATTCGAATATTCGTCTCTGACATTTTCAACTTAGAGTAGGGTTAGGACCGATAATATCGAATAATGTTTCGTTCGTTCAATCATCATTTCGACATTGATTACGATGTAACTAAGAGTACGATTCGATACGACTAATACCACGATTTATCGAATATCGATTTTAGGACTAGGCCCCCAGAATCTTTGGGGTTTTTCAAGAATCCTGAGCGGCACTGCATTGTAATAGGCAGGTCGCATCAATTACCATCAGCTGAACGTCCTGCTCGTCTCGTCCCTTATTTTCATAAAAAAAACCTAAACTAAAAAAAAAAACTAAAAATCTGTTTAGGTTTAAAGTTCTTTAAGGCTTAAAGTTTTTTTATAAATATATATTTTATACTGTGAAAGTTGCTGACTGATATACACTCCTAGAGATTCGTACGAAAATAGTTTGAAATTTATAGCATCCAGCCCATATACGAAATTATTAGAACAATATATTTCTAATGATGTCCATATTTGACAAAATTTCACTCCATAATAGCTTGTAGAAAACATCTGCAAGGAAATTCATTATAAAAACATCTTTTAGAACATAAGAATGTTAAAAACAAAGATATAGTTTAGACTCTGAAAGATGCAGACTTATAACATTAGATTGTTAAAAATAATTATAATATAATTAATTATATTATATAAGGTATTAATAAGTTGCAGACTATTTAGTCAAACTGCACACCCAGAGATTCTTACTAAAATAGTTCGCTATTAATAGCCTTCAACCCATATGCGCAAAGATAAACAACAGATTTCTATTGTCTTTATGTGGCGTTCAGGTAGATGCTCTTGGACGCCACGGGTTATCCTGCCTAAAATCGGCAGGCCGTATCAGTCGTCACGCCAGCATTAATGAAGTCATCCGCAGGGCATTTGCCGCTCTTAATATACCAGCTGTTTTAGAGCCAAATGGTATTACCCGCCGCGATGGCAAGCGTCCTGATGGAATGACGCTGGTGGCTTGGGCACGGGGAAGGGCGCTGGTGTGGGACGCTACTTGCATCGACACTCTGGCTCCTTCTCATGTCCAAGTTACGTCAGTTGGTGCTGGGGCTGCTGCTTCGACTGCCGAAGACAGCAAGCGTCGCAAATATGTTGGTCTCAGTGAGTAATACATCTTTGTGCCGTTTGGTGTCGAGACACTTGGCCCGTGGGGCCCAGAGGCGCGGAGAATGTTCAAAATACTATCTTCGCGCCTCAATAAGGCTACTGGAAACCCAAGCGCTGGCAGCTATTTCGGTCAACGGATCAGCCTTGCTATCCATCGCGGTAATGCTGCCAGTATTCTTGGTACGCTTCCACGTAATGATAGTTTTAATTTTATGTAGTCGTAGTATTCTAAATATAGTTATAAGATTTGTTTTGATTAAATAAGCAACTTTTATTATATTATGTTTTTATTGTCTTTTGATTTAATATTTTATATATTGAGAGAGATTAAGAGTGGCCGTTGAGTTTCTTGTATGTTCTTCTCACGAGCTCTACTTTTCCGAATATATGGTAGATTTAGTAATTTAAAAGAAATATTTTTAGTAACGATTCATAAGCGCTTAAGATTCATAAGTTTGAGCCTAATTAAATAAAGTTAATTTGACTTTGAAGCAAATATTTGTATTATCTTATACTCCTACCAAATTTATCACGGGAGTGTTCCGAATATTAGTTGACTTGATTTTGCTGCCTAATTCTGAAATCACTCTTCACGCAGTAAACTTCATCCCGAATAAATAGCCTAAATTGATTACGAAACTGAAGTGGTTAGTGGGCAGGGCATATAGTTCGACGGAAAGTTGGGCGTTAGGGTAGTAAAGTCCTCGAATGGCGACCAGGTACCGGAAGACGCAGTGTTAGTAGGACCCCACAAGATGGACCGACGATCTGGTCAAAACCGCCGGAATACGTTGCGCAGGATCGATCATCGTGGAGATCTTTGGGGGAACCCGTTGTCCAGCAATGGACATCTTGCGGCTTAAATGATGATGATCCTGAATGTGTGGCTGTTCTCCACCGGCTGATTCTCGCTGGCCGTTTTCAAGGATCTCTTCTACATGTTCAAAGAATATGTGAAATTTGATTCCTTGTATTGTGTTTTCTTATTCAAGGAAAGCGTACACTCACCTAAACAATCGCCATCTCAACTGTGATTCCTTTTGTAGTATTTAATCACCAGTAGGAGGCTCCTTTGCACAGGATGCCTGCTAGATTATGGGTACCACAACGGCGCCTTTTTCTGCCTTGAAGCAGTAATGGGTAAGCATTATTGTGTTTCGGTCTAATACGCGCAGTAGCTAATGAAAATACTGGGCAAATGAGACTTAACATCTCATGTCTCAAGATACGAGCGCAGTTGTGGTGACGATCAGAATTTTTGAGTTTTTCAAGAATCCTCAGTGGGACTGCATTGCAAAAGGCAGGGCGTATCAATTACCATCACCTGAACGTCCTGCTCGTTTCGTTCCTTTGACGAAGCATTGAAACCCTCCTCAAGCAACGCAATAATTTTGTTGGCTTTTATCATTTTATCCACCATTTTAGTGATCGCTAAATAAAGATGCCAGTACTAAAACGCTAAGAAAATATCAATCAATAATCAGACATTATTATCGAATAAGATTTATTGAGAACCGATAATAACTCTCAGCAATTCGCGCCACAAATGTACAAATGTAGTACAAAAGCGGTTTAAAACCAGCCTCAGTCTTCAATTTGAATTTGGAACGAACTTTTATAAACACCACGGCACTTTTATAACCTGCCAGAAACATTTCAAACCTATATGAACTTTTTCTTGATTGGTAAGTTAGAAAACTTTTAGAAAATACGAATATCCGGCGAAGTTTTAATACCCCTAGAGATTCAGATCGATCAGAGAAAAGGAAATTAAATGTTCTATAAGAAATAATCATATTTGTGTGTTTCAATGTTATTCGAGTATTTTATATCTTATGTATAAAATTCTCGTGTCCTGGTGTTTGTTACCAAAATCCCCGGAACGGCTAAACCAATTTGTTTGAAAATTTGTGTGAATATCGGGTAGGTCTGAGAATCAGCCAACATCTATTTTTCGTAACCCTAAATGATAAGGATCACCCACCCCTTAAAAATATTTTTTTTATAATTCAGCATTATAAAATATATGAAACTTCAAATTTTCACCCGTCTACAATCAACACCTATTTTTATATCGCGATTTCTATATTATTCTGTTCCATTCACAAATCCGTGGGTAGTACGATATTATAATATTTGGTAGGTCTGAGAATCAGTCGTCATCTATTTTTTATACACATACACCGATATAGAAGTTTCACTCCAAAATATACAAATGATTGTAAATAACCCGTAATGGTCTCAGTATGTGGATCTCAATGGTCGAAGTGAAAATAAAGTTTATTTTAATGTTCATTAATGAGATTTACTATAAGGTGAACCCCTGAGCCACGTGGCCAGGTATCGGCAACTGGAGATGCTATTTTGGTCAGCAGTGGCAGGCGGTAAGGGGCAGGCCAAGCAGACCGACACCAGACGTGGCCGAAGTCCCCGCGCACCTCTCGCAGCTAAATATAGCCACGCCGTGCATTCTTGAGCGAACGATGTCGAATTTTTGTCGAGTACATGCGGCCGTTTTATATAGTTTGTTTTGGCCCTTTAGCTCGACCGCAACCTTCGATTTCTTCGTAAACACTTCCTGACTATGTGCGCCTGGTAAATGTGTTTTGTTTTTTTTTTACGAGAATAAAATATGATGAAACTGAGGCCCTGGTAAGCGGCATCTGTCCATAACAATGATATTTTTTTATGAAAAAAGGGAAAAGACGAGAGAAGTAGTACTGCTCAGGATTCTTGATAAACCCAAAAATTCTATGCAGAACTACAATTGCGCTCGTCACGGTTTTAATACTTGATTGTTTGACAAGGTACGTCTCTAAAAAATAATTGCTCCGTCGGAGTGATGGCGTCTCGATAATGCGTATTCTGTTTTGAAATGTTAGGTGCAACTTTTTTAATTTACTGGTGTCATCCTAACAAAATTTCTGAATCGACTTCTGCCTTCTATTCTGAAATCATTCAATATGGAACGATAGATCTCTTCTTGGTGTCATCTTCTCAAAAATGATCGCGACTAGTACTTGCATGTTTTTCTTGAAGTTGCTTCATTATGTATGATGTACAAGTATACTGCACTCATTAAGCAAAGTTCCTCAGCACCTTCAATTCCCATTGTCCCAGTACCTAGCAGAAGTCAATTAAGCTGTATTCATTCAACGTCAGAACTGGCGTATCTTACTTCAGGACTGACGTGTCTTATATTCAACCAGTTTAGCTACAAGCCTACAACAAGTATAAAACATGTATACAACTAGTAGTTCAAATACAATTTCATCCAACAAGTTTCATACAAATTTCGCCCCTTTTTTTAGATTTGCATGAAACTTGTAATTAAAAAAAATGTGTAACACTCGAGTCGATAAGTCAAGATCAAAGTCAAAGTTAGTATTTAGACCTAGCTGAGGAAGTCACATATTGTGGGATGTGGAATAAACTATATTATTATGCGAATAATCGTTTCCCTAAGCATTCCAATAGCAAAGAGACTCGTCTCGAAGGTTCAAAATATGTTTTCGTTGTGCGGAAAATCCTCAACCTCTCACTCTAAACTGTATCTGATTAAGTCGGCATCTATGTGACGACTAAAAGACTAACCCCCTTATTCATAATGGTCCGCTAACTTTAAACAGCCGCTTAGGAGTGTTTTTTCTCATTCTGACTTAGGTCAATAGAAGAAGACAGAGTGAGAATTAGCAATGCTTTAAGTTAGCAGACTATTATGAATAAGGGGGTTAATGTATATGTGGTGTCAGTCATATACAACGAGATAGCGTGGCTGAGGAGTTTTCCCAAACTAAATAAAAATGCAGTTAAATTTAAAATTAAAAATGCGCTGTTGATTAGCATCGAATAACTCTCACTAACTGTTGTTCAATGATACTCAACAACGCTAAACGCTAATTTAGGAAAGCTAAGGTAAATCTTTTCTTTTGTCTATTAGTAATAATTCTAATAATGTTTAGTTTTAAGTCCTAATAGTTTAGTTTAAAGTAAGTAGTAGTTAAGTACACATAATTAAATGTTTCTTAAGCGCATAAACTTGCCAACAAACAGTTAAAGTTTGGCAAGATATATCAATAAGTTTAAAGTGTACTTTTTCAATTAAAAAAAAATGTGTATAGATAGAAATGATAAATAAATAATTAATATTAAAATATAGGACGTTGTTGTCTAAATTACGTTGCACAAATCATCCAGAACGAAAATATAACACACGTCACAGACTATTGCTATCTCATTTACAAACGCTAATAGCGAATCTGGTGTCAATCTTCTTTCTACGGATGATAGTAATGTACGTAAGTATCCATCCCTAATCCGTGGTAATGTCTTTCATAGCTGTTGAAATCATGTGTCATCCTAGCAACATGTACCAGGACTTCATATTATGCAGTTTAGAGGTTCACGCACAATGCAAATTCAAACAAAAATTCAAATATTTCTATTCAAAATAGGATATGACAACACTTATTGAAAGTCAAAAAATTACCACCCATTCCTCAGGCCTGAGAAGAACGGGCGCAACAAACTCAGCGAACTTTTTTTTCATCAAAAAATATTTTTACAAAGTACCATTAAACTTATTTTTTAATAGCCTAAGGGCGGTTGCTCCATTCCCTATTTGTGGTATCATTAAGAAAGTCAATTATGTTATAGTATCCTTTACCACACAAACGTTTTTTAACAATTCTTTTGAATAACGTAATACTTTTGTTTTGAACATTTTCTGGGATCCTGTTGTAAAAGCATATACATCGCCCCACAAAAGACTTGCTAACTCGACTTAGCCGAGAAGTAGGCATTATAAGCTTATGCACATCTTAAAATTAGTTGTTGTAGCTCGTTGATGTTCTGAAATTATGGATGAAAGTGGATTTTTCTGAGATATAAACTTTTTAATGTAATATAATTGTAATAGTTCTGAATCGTAAAATTTTTAATGTAATATAAATTATCATTTTTTGTGTATGATAGCGCAACAAATGAATATTATATTTGAATATACTGTGTTAAATAAAGAAATTCGTGCGGAATTATTCCCAAACCATTCCAAAATATTCAAAAATGCGCAACGTATTTTTATACAAGTTATGTTTTTGTTGGCTTTACACTTTTTATCAACTCCTATCTAAGCGTGTTTTTGTTTATACGTAGGTATTGAAATAAAAAAAGATATTCACAATCAAAAGTTGTAAATATGCCTTGACGGTTAGAAGGCAATCCGGTCGTAATCGCGAGTCTGATTTTATCCGAACCGGTTCATGCGTTGCTGATAATTTCGCGTAAAACACTTCTGTTACATGTGAGCTACTTGTGTTTTCTTGCGAATCACAGTAGCACTTATTCAAACTCGTATTCTACGCGGCAATATCAGTATGCATGTCTCATAGACAACAATTTCTCAGTTCTGTTGATTCGGTACAAGGTTAAGTCTCGACGCAAATGTGAAATAGTAATGCCAGCGTCTAGAACTCTAGGGATTGCTTTATGTGAGTTTAAAAAATATAAAAATGTATTAATACACATCCTCGGTATATGTCATTCACGTACTATGACCAACTAGAATCCCAATCACCTTTCTTTATGACAATAAGGGATTAGACGAGCAGGACGTTCAGTTGTATTTATTGATACGCTCTGCCTATCACAATGCAGCGCCGCTAAGGATTCTTGAAAAACCTATAAAGTCGGAGTGGCACTGCAACTGCGCTCGTCACCTTGAGACATAAGATGTTAGGTCTCATTTGCCCAGTAATTTCACTAGCTACCGAGTCCTTCAGACTAAAACACAGTAATGCTCACACATTACTGCTTCACGGCAGAAATAGGCCCCGTTGTGGTACCCCATAATCTAGCCGGCATCCCGTTCAAAGTAGCCTCCCACTGGTAAAAAAGTTCCAAAGAGCTGTTTCACCTGGTTTCTGCCGAAGAATTCTAACTTCGCACCCCCCATCTGGATGTGTGGCGGTTCTACACAGTACAGTTTTCAAGGAGGTTTCTTCCACGCACAACCAAGCTGTGGAATGAGCTTCTTTGATGGTTTTCCGGGAGGATGCGACATGGGTACCCTCAAAAAAAGCGCGTTCATCTTCCATAAAGGCCCGCAACGCTCCTGTGATTCCTCGTTTGTCCTCCTCTTCCTTAAAGAGGTCTCCAGGTTACTTCTCAGCAGCTCAATTTATTAATTTGACACGTTTACGATAAATGACAATAAAGATTTTATTTTCTTCGTGAAACGGGTTTTTATTATCATAACGCCATCTGTACATTCTAAAACAGGTCTTGTGTCTCGTATGCAAAGGAATTAAATTGCGTTGTTTTAATAGTGACCTCTATTGCGCCATGACAAGGCCGTAAGAAATAAAAAGAGTTTAAGATCATGAGCATTATTTAAGTACAGTTATAAGCATCTTTGCACAGGGTGGGGACCAGGGTAGGGTTTTTCCGTGAATACTAATGATAAGTCATTTATTCCACGCATTTACTATAAATATAAAGTACCTAAGACTTAAATAATGTAAAATTTTTAAATGTGTAATTCTGTTGGGGGTTCATAATAAAAAAAAAAATATAAGATAGAAAAAGAATTGTGTGGTTATATGAAACCACGGTAAAAGTGAAACTAACAAATTGAACTCTATTATTTGCTTTTTCCTCGTTGATCAGTTTTTTGGACTCACTAGCTGTGTCGTTGTTTACCAAAAGCAAATTAAAGTTTCACTTTAATAAATAACAACATTAACATTAAACACTGACAAAAACAAACAAAATAGCGTGGAACACTGGTACAAATGAGTTAAAGACACTACAGGGTCAGCTGCTGCGAACTATAGGCGCCGCCCGACCGTCACGCGACATGCAACACACAGACGAAAAAGTTTGAGACGATGTAATAAAAGTTTCACTTTAATAAAGTTATTATATATGACAGCACTTAATAACAAATAAAATTGCCCCAAGGGGGGGTTCGTACAAAGATAATGTACTGATAAAACTATTTCCGGTTACTGTTACGATCACTGACCTGTTTATATACCACTGGACAGGCTGTTCCATATTTTTGACAGCTATTTATTTGTGCGTATTTGAAGCGCCACTCACGAACTAATTTTGAGGTAGATATAATACAAATGGCTGCGTAGGAACGTACAATATTCTGAAGTATTTTTGAATTAAAATCGCTCGTTTTCCGTGTTATTTATACTTCAAGAATCAACGTTAAAAAGTACACATTTTTTTTTTGTAAATTGTTTCTCACCGTCTATCGATGTTTGCTGAGGTTGTCATCACTTGTTGTAGTACCGCAGACTCTCGCTACATGGCCAACAGCGCCAAAATGGCGAATATCAAACAGGCACAAAAGCACTTTGACAGCCACCAGTCCAGTGGTACAGGAATCTGCGGGCGCTCAGAGCGTACACTGAGTATTTCGTTTTCGGTATTTGGTGTCGGCAAACATGCCCAGTAACATGTCAGTTTTACCAGTGGAAGTCTCCTTTGTACAGGATGCCGGCTAGATTATGGGTACCACAACGGCGCCTATTTCTGCCGTGAAGCAGTAATGTGTTTCGGTCTGAAGGGCGCCGTAGCTAGTGAAATTACTGGGCAAATGAGATTTAACATATTAAGTCTCAGGGTGATGAGCGCAACTGTAGTGCCGTGTTCAGAATTTATAAATTTTTCAAAAATCCGGAGCGGTACTGCATTGTAATGGGCATGGCGTATCAATTACCATCAGCTGAACGTCCTGCTCGTCTCGTCCCTTATTTTCATAAAAAAAGAGTTAGGTGAAGCAGTAACGAGCAAGTATCATTGTGTTTTACTCAACATAAGGTCATTTTACATCGCTCCGCTCTATCGCAGACAATGACAAACATTCTCTTCCAAAACAACATGTGTGATCTGATGCCATATTAACAAACATTGGTAAAAAACGCAACAATCTGGGAATGGAGCGACCGCCCCCAGGTTGTTTTAATGAAATATTTTTTAATTTTATTACACATATAATATAAACACACTTATTTTTCGGAACCTTTCTTCTCAGATCTGAGGCGTTGGAAAATTTATCGAAGTAGGCGTTACTTTGCGGAAGCCCATAATTATAACAAATGATTTGAGTTTTCTTTAGTATTAATTCCGCCAATATTTGTCTTTAAACAATTCGACACGTGTTTCGCCTCTACACGAGGCATCCTCAGGACGTGTTATCTCGCCAAAATCTGGCACGAGACTCCAGTATAGTTATATTTTGACAGTCATAAGTAAAATAATTATCTCTGGCTCCTTCTCATGTCCAAGTAACGTCAGTTCGTGCTTGAGTCTTGCTGGATAACTACCTTCTCAAGAATGGTATCTTGATACACTTGTTGTTTCGATTTTACCACGCGATTCTTTCTTAAATTATCAATTAAGAAATGACCAGTACGTCTCTTATAGGCTGCGAGTCCTAAGTCATCTTTTAAAATACGCGAAATTGTTCTAGGTGCTATCTTCATCTCCCGATATCAAAATCTTTTGCTATCGGACAGGATTTTTTCCATTCTTTACCTTACTGCTTTGACCACCTTTTTCGTACGAACTCTACGTGGACGGCCAGATCTTTTTCTGTCACAAACAGAGGAGGACTCATTGTACCTATTAATAGCTCGGTACACAAACATTTTACTAATACCAAGCGTTTGGAGAGTTTTAAAAATTACATTTAGCTCCATACCTACTTTGTGCAATCACAGCTATTCGGTTGTCTTTATCACCCCACTCTATTTTAATTTTTAATATCGCAAAATGATACAATGTTTTGGCGCCAAAATGAAAAAACTCAATGAACAATCATATAAAAATGACAGATTCCAAATTCAAATGTAATAATTTGTTTATTTTTAATTGTAACAGTATTTATGGCCAGACTAAGTATTTATAAAATTTGTTTTGTTCAATATTCAATGAACGAATTCATAAATATATATAATTATCAAACACTGAACATTTACGGCCATCCCCAATATTCAGTCTATCTCTTACTTGAGATAAAAATCGTTACTATCGTTGACATTTCTGTCCCAATAAACTTATCGACGTAACTCACCTTATCCGTACACGCTGTCTGTCAATGGGACGACGTATAGCTTACTAGCGATAGAAGTTTGTATGGAAATTGCAATTCACGAGTCCCAATATAAGGCGATTAGAATGACATATCGGGTATATTGGGGCAGCTTCAGATTATTGACAGCTAATTACAGTCAGTAGAAGGTAGTAATTTATCTCCATCTGCAGATAGTATATTGGGAATGGCCCTTAAAATATATTTAACTTTGATTCTCATAAAAAAATCGCACCTAAAGCGGTTTTCATACCAAGAATCAATCGTTCAGAGCGACACATGCATTTCATTGTAACACAAGCTAGTCTGTAGCTCCGAACAGGACACGTGGCATCCGATAGCCCTCACCTCTCGCTCAGGTCGTCTATGTCGTTATAGCATCGACACGTGTAATATTTATTTGCCTTGTTTCCCGTTCAAAATGAAGTATGCGTGTTACGAGAATTTGAATAAAAATACAATTGAAGGTGAATACACTTGGCAAATTACACCGATCATATGCTGACTGTTGAATAAATCATCGGTTCATTGCTGAATTTGGATAAGCGTGTATATTTACATTTATTCGACTGGCTCCTGGCGTATTTCGTAAACAAATGAGGCGCTATTATTATTGAGGCTTGTTGGAAAAAAATGCTTCTGGTATTTGGGCTTAATACATACAAGTATTATCTTTCTCTGTTATGTGTACGTATAGTATGTATTCGAATTCTGCTAATTTACTTGGCATTGGGTGTTCTAGTATTATTTTTATTATTTAAGGGCTTATATACAAAAAATCATTATCATCATCAGCCGTAAGACGTTCACTGCTGGACAAAGGCCTTCCTCATAGATCTCCACGAGTAGGATGTCTAACAATACTGCGACTTCCGGTACGTGGTTGCCATTCGATTTACTGCCCCAACTGCCATCTGTCCATCGAATTATGTGCCCACTGCCATTTTAGTTTCGCAATCAATTGGGATTTGTCAGCGACTTTGGTTCTCCTACGGATCTCCTCATTTCTGATATGATCTCGCAGGGAAAACCAAGCATAGCCCTCTCCATTGACATCTGATATATTTGACTATATTAAATTCATAATAAATTCCACATATTTGTTCTCTATTTAATTTCAAATTTATCATTTTGTTCATTCAACAATTCGTATTCGTATTACCGTAGGCCATTTTGAAGATTACAGTTCTACAATGACGGCGAAAACCAGCCGGTTGACCTGATGGTTCCCGTGGTGGATTTGGTTCTCGTGATGGCGAAGGCAAGCGCGGCAAGTTATGGACGTGGAGGAGGACCAGACTAGAGAAAAAAGCATCTATCTGTTCTCTTTGCCCATAAAGGAATTTGAAAACACTGACTGTTTTCTCGGCTCTGTGATGAACCATGATGTGTTAAAGAAACAAACAGCATGCCGGACAGCGGAGTCGTTTCAATGTCTTCGCAGCTATTGGCGACAGGAATGGACATATTGGTCTTGGAGTCAAATGCAGTAACGAAGGTGCTACAACTATTCGTTGCGCTGTTATTCTGGCTAAGGTCACAGTACTGCCTGTGAGACGATGTTACTGGGGAAACAACATCGGAAACCCTTACACTGTGCTGTGGAAAGTAACTGGCAAATATGGTTCTGCTGACACTGTGCTTTACAAAGTAACTGGCATATATGGTTCTGCTCACACTGTGCCTTGCAAAGTAACTGGCAAATTTGGTCCTGCTCATACTGTGCCTTGCAAAGTAACTGGCAAATGTCTTTCTGCTCACACTATGCCTTGCAAAGTAATTGGCAGTTGTGGAACTGCGAGGCAATGAACCACGACGGGCATGGTTTGATAACATGCCTGCCCCAAAGAAGCTTGTAATGGCACGTGTTGGACTGCTACTCATCAGTGGTTCTACTGGCACATTAGGGAGGTCAAAATAAGTCGCAGGAGCAAAGACCTATGCCTACCTTACATGTGACAGGATATACCACTCAATAAAGTCACCATACTATTAATACAAAGTTAAAATTTTCTTAACGTGTAAATAAACTCATATCTTTTTAACGGCTAAAACTAACACCCATTCGAAAATTAATGCCACAAACGTGAGAAGAACGGGCACAAGAAACTCATAGAGCTTTTTTATAGAATTTCGTCACAATAACATTTATAATTTAAATAGCCTGAGGGCGGTCGCTCCATTCCCCTTGTGTGGTATCATATATTCAATATCCTATCTATCCTTAGTTTAACTTACTAGACGTACAGAAATCTATTCTATTACGCTTACTTACATTACACAGATAGCATTGGACTAAAACTTTATTGAACATAACTATGGATAGATAAGATCTTGTCATTAAACGGTGACAGCAATGTATCCGTAAGGTAAACTTAGGGTAGATAGGTTATTGAAAACGGCTGTAAGAAAGTCATTTATGTAAAAGTAAACTTTACTACATAACCGTTTTTTAACAATCGTTTTGAAATTCGTAAAACTGTTTCTTTTGGATTTTTTCATTCTCAATTTTACATACTTGCATCTTATTGTAAAAGCATACACATAACACAACAAAAGACTTAAGAAATCGACTAACGGCCGTTTTCAATAACGTATCTCTAGTTACGGATACATTGCACCGTGTAATGACAAGATATTATCTTCCATAGTTATATCCAATATAGTTGAGATACGATACTGCAGCCTTTTTAAATTTGGATATGCTGTTATTTGCGTGGCGTTGTATTCAAAGCGCGATCGACACACAACTGGACGAAACCCCTGTCTAAGACGCGTTGGCAGAGTTTTGCTTAAGACAATTTTTGAGCGTGAGTGTGACTCTATGTATGGGATAAATACTCATTCGGTTAAGCCGCGCCTACACTGCTAAGTTTGTTTTGAATGTTTGCCGTTAGCTACGGTCAAGTGTATGACCTCTGATGAATGGGTTAACGAATTATGGTTGTATGTTGCAGGTTGGTGGTGGGCGGGCGCATTTGTCGGCGGGGCAGCATTGCTATGTACCGCGGGTGTGCTCGCTCGCTCGCATCTCCGACGTCGTCACGCTACCGTCGCAGCTACACCAAGCCTCGTAAGTTCTCATGAAATACTCCCTAAAGCCTACTGGAAACTGATAATTCGCCAGTTACCCTTTTTTATACTTTTTTTATGGAATAGGAGGACAAACGAGCATACACCTGGTGTGAAGTAATCACCGCGGACCACATTCTCTTGCAACACCAGAAGAATCACAGGAGCGCTGCCGGCCTTTAAAGTACGCGCTTTTTTTGAAGGTACCCATGTCGACCCGGAAACACCGCACAAGGAAACTCATTCCACAACATTGTAGTTTGTGGAAGAAAGCAAAACTGCATTGTGGAGGACCGCCACACATCCAGATGATGGGGATGACATTCTAACTTGCGGCGTGTCGTGCGAAGGTGGAATTCGCGGCAGAAATCAGGTTAAACAACTCTTCGGAATACTCCCCGTGATAAATACGGTAGAAGACACACAATGAAGCGACGTCCCTACGCAACGCCAAGTGATTCAGCCATTCACAAAGCAAAGTCCCCGATAATTCGCGCTGCTCTGCGTTGCACGCGGTCAAATGCATCGAGCTGATAGGGTGCGCCAGACAAGAGATGACAGCAATACTTAATGTGTGGCTGGACCTGTGCTTTGCAGAGCGCTAGAATGTGGGCCGGCTTGAAGTATTGCCGTGGTCTATTAATGACGCCCAGCCTCTCCGAAGCCAATTTGGCTTTGCCAAGGAATTGGCAATCACTGGAGATTTCGAGACCCAGTATTCCGATACTAGACGAGTTTTTAAGGGAAGTGTTGTCGAAGAGCGGTGATACGACAAATTGGACAAGGTTCAATTTACCCCATTTCGTGACCTTCTCAAGGAAGACTCGATAGAAGACACAAATTTCTCCCGGCACTGGTCGACGATTTCCCGAGAGAGACCGACATGGCCCATTTATACGGCAACACCAGTGCTGTCGTCTGCATAGCAATGTATGTTGGAGGTGACCTTCTAGGTATACCAAGAGCTGGCGGTTAATTATGCTCTCCATGATTTTGGAGAGCAGGGAGGTAATAGCAATAGGCATGTAGTTTGCCGGATCCGAACTGTCTCCTTTTTTTGGATCGGACGGACAATGGCTGACTTCCATAAGTCAGATACTACGCCTTCTGAATAAAAGTGCCGGTATAAACGCGTTAGCACCGGTGTCGACTCAGGCGCACACGTTCTAAGCACGATTGGAGAAATGGCATCCACTCGACCTCCTGACGTCCAACGAAAAGATAGCTCGCTGAACAGTTTTCTGTCTGAACTATACTTCAGGCATAGAGCTCTGACACCGCGGGATGGTCGGCGGTGTTTTTCCGATGTCGGCGAAAAGAGGGCACAGTAGATTGGCATTCTCGTTTGCCGTATATATTCCTTATGTGCAACGGCTGCAGGGACGGCTGGTTGAAGTTACCAAGAGCAGCTTTCGAGAACGACCAGAACTTGGGTGTTCTAGTCAGGTAACTGGATAGCTGCTCGCCGACTTTGACAACGTGCTTCAATTTCGCACGGGCGATTTACCGCTTAAAGAATCTGGAGGAACAGTCATATTTCCTCTTTAGAACTTTGCAGTTCGGATCCTCTGAGCCCAGCGCCGCAACCTTTTTGATACGCATGTTTTTTGCAGTCAGATGCTGCTTTGACTGACGCATCGAACCAGTCTGTGATCAGCCACCGATCGGTACTACAGAGCTTGGTATAAAAAAATCCTTGACCTGCAGTATCACATCGGCTACAGCAACGGCGCAGGTACTGGGATCATCCGAAGGGAAACAAACCTTGTCCCAAGGATGCAAAAGGAACGCATCCAATCCCAGTCTGCTGACTTGTAGTGCCAATCGCGTCGGGTCGCTGGTGATCTGTGACGTGGGCGTTAGATAGGCACTACACTCCTGACCACGCAATGGTCGTACGTTCCAAGCGGTGCGTAAACAGAGATTTGGTAACTATCAGGATGTGTAGTCAGCAGAAGATCCAATGAGGATGGCGTGTGACTGTGCACATCCGGGAGAATCGTTGTAGCGCGACTCAACCATGCGCCAGTGCAAGCACGTCGTCAATCGCCGCTTGAACGCAGCCCATGAGATTATCCGTGTCTGCGTTACCACTATGGGACCTTTAGACACGCATAGATGCGGGCGCGGTCCTCTAAATCTAAGTGGAGCCAGAGAGTAGACAGGTCCCTACCCTAAAAATTGCCGAGACGGCGACAAAGATATACTCCCTAACGCATACACATACCCCGGCATGAGGCAAACAAAAATATGCTCAATTTCGTACCCGGGGTACGTTAAATATGACGTATCGCTAGGTCGAGATATCTGCGTCTCCGTAAGGAACAACAAGGCTGGCTGCGCCGTCTCAAGGAGGTGGTGCACAGTGTTTAAATTGGAGTGATTTCCCCTGATGTTACAAAAGTCCATATTAAGCGTGGCGCGGGGTGCCGCGGTGTTACTGCCCTGTTTGTCCTTTGACATGCGCGGTTCTGTGCCTTCCCCAAAATGCGATGGGCAGCCCAAGCGAGAATGCTCGGGGTGGGATTCTCCGACTCTGGTGGAGCCCGGACCCTCCTGGGGTAAAAACTCTTTAAGTACCGCTGTCATAGTTTGGTTGGTTTTGGAAATAGCGGCCCTAGGCCGCTATTTTACGCCGGTATTCTGGCGAGTGTGGTAAGTAACCCGGACGAGTCTGGCCCGATTGTGCTGATGTCATAAGACGGCAGTGTGACTCTACTTGTTTTAAAAAGCCCTTACTCGCCTCTTACGGCACAATGTAGTAATAGAAGAATACTTTAACTTCATACTAGAGCGCCCGAATCGACACACGCACACATACAAATGATTTACACAGCCGCCAAGCAATCTAGGGAACACAAAACTATTGAGTGAGGCACGCAATAGTTGAGTCGCCGAGTCTCGATTATTAGGATAACACACTATGTCCATTTTAATATTTAAAATAAATGGCATTTATAAAGCGGTAATTTAAAAGCTGTTTACACAAAAACGATATTTATCCATATCATTTTAATGCTACATAATTTAAAAATTTCATAAAATAAATTCGCGGGCAACAGCTAGTTAAAAATAAAACTAAATCTGGTCCCATCACTTTCAATAATCTAGGATTAAAATTACTTAGCACTTTAGCATCACGCTGTCAGTTTTGACAGGTGAAATGTAAACAAACTAGAACACTCTGCTATGACGAGGCCTTGTTTGTTCAAAAATAAAATGTATTTTCCAGAGATTGTTCATGTACTTAATAGTTTGAAATATAATCTTAATATATATAAATCCAGTGTCCTGATGTTTATTTCCATTGAACTCTTAAACTAATGAACGGATTTTAATGGGGATTACTTCATGGAGTGCAGTTTAGTCCAACTTGAGTAATAGGATAGTTTTTATTTCTATTTGGGACCCATAATCATTTTTATTTCCAATATTTGTTTTGTGGAGTATTTTCTATGAGAGAATTTATTGACGCACGGTTTGACAGTTCTGCTATGAAACAATTTCATTATAACAACAGGGAGTATAATATTTTACGAAAGTATTCTTGATTTTATGAAACATTATTAACAAATTCATAAGAAACAGTATTTTTGTTATTATTTACAGTACTACGTCTGTCGGATCAACTATTCATTTATATAATTTATATACGATTCATATATTGGATGCAGCACCGTACAAACTAATTTATTATTTATATTACTGCCATTGTAAATACTCTATTTGATTGAAAAGAGTGGCCGTTGAGTTTCTTGTATGTTCTTCTCACGAGCTCAACTTTTTCCGAACTTATGGCAGATTCAGTAATTTAAAAGAAATATTTATAGTGGCGATTCAAAAGCGCTTAATTTATGCCTAATTGAATAAAGTTTATTTGAATCTAACTTTAAAGTCAATTAAATTGAGCCACTTTAATTTAAATTAAACGAGAAATTTAATTGTAATCATGAACAGAATGTATAGGTTCGCCAAACAGCTGGTTACTATTACTGTATGTTTTGCCGACATCCTGTTTCCGATACAGAATTTACTGCAGTAGGGTGCGATTGGAAAGTATCTGTATTATATTTGAGTAAATCAAATCAAAATCACTTTATTCATGTAGATCAAGGAAATGGCACTTATGAATGTCAAAAGGTGGTTTTCTAAGAAATAAATATTATGACAGTTCATTGTCAGTACATTTATGAAAATTTAATATACGATTACAAAAATCGTCACCTTTTTGCTCTTAATAGTGGTTTTCATTATTATAACACTAGAAATAAGGGATTGCTTATAACTAATTCTAGTAGGCTTCATAAGATACATAATAGCTTTAAGGGTAAATGTATACACTTCTATAATAAAGTCCCAGCCACTGTTCAGGCATTATCTATAAATAAATTTAAATGTTTTATAAAAAAAATGGCTCTAAAAAACTAAATTGTGATTATTTTATAGCGATAGAAATGACTGTACAATATTGTATACTTTTATTGAAAAGAGCGCAAAAAAAGAATGCTGTGAGAGTTTCTTACGCGGCTTCTTCTCTCTCAGAGCACCATTTGTTTCCGAAGCGGTAGTAGTATCTAGTAGTTATTAGAAATTATATCAAAAATAATTCTAAAGGAATCAATTTTGAGAAAATAAATGCCTTTTATGCCTTTATGCCTTTTTACCAGTAACCATTTCGGAAATGGTTGAGCTTTGATGAGAAGACTTCCACTTGGAAAGAATCTCATTGGCACTCTTTAAGATTAACATTTACAGATTCATCGCTATAGTTACGTTTTATTTAAATTACAATATACTATGTAAAATAATGCAACAAAATAGTCGAACCTCAATCTAATATAAGTCAAAAAATAGTGTAAATTAATTAATAAAAACACTAGAGTTATTGAGTACAGTAGAAGGATTAATTCACTCATATTGTAAATAAATAAAGAGATTATTCGAGCATTTCAGTAGCGGTTATAAAAATATATATAGCTTCCCTGTCCCTTATTTTCATTAATGAGCAGGACGTTCAGCTTATGGTAATTGATACGCCCTGCCCATTACAATGCAGTGCCGCTCCGGATATTTTTAATATATTTATTTATATTTACTCATCAACGTTACTAGGTATATAAAACATAAAGCAGAGTTTCGTATAACAGGATCACCTAGTCACCACAAGTAGCGCCCGTTCACGAGCATGACGCATGAACGAGCCATCGCCTCCCTCGACCAAGGAAAAGATAAAAAAATGTTTTTTATCTAGATATACAATACAATGTGTTGCCAGTGATGACATACGGAACGCAGACGTGGTCACCAACTATGGGCCTCGTGAGAAAGCTCATGGTCGCTCAGAGGCCAATGGAGAGGGCTATGCTCGGAGTTTCTCTGCGAGGAATGAGGAGATCCGTAAGAGAACCACAATCACCGACATAGCCCAAATGATTGCGAAACGGCACTTAGCTCGAAGGACAGGTGACTGTTGGGCATCAATCAAATCAAAGTTCTCGACTGGCGACCAAGTACCGTAACGACGATCTGGTCAACATCACCAGAATAAGTTGCATACCCTATTCAAATTCAAACTCAAATATTTTTATTCAAAACTAGTTGACCCGACGTTGTTCTGTATAGATATATAATACTAATATTATAAAGAGGAAAGATTTGATTGTTTGTTTGTTTGCATTGAAAAGGCTCCGTAACTACTGAACCGATTTGAATAATTCTTTCACTGTTGGGAAGCTACATTATCCCCGAGTGTTATAGGCTGTATAACATTTTCAAAAAAATTAGGGATCCCTACTAAAAGTCCAGTAATGTAACCCAAGGTGTAAAAATACGTACGCGGACCACGTCGCGGGGTATCAGCTAGTAATAAATAAAATAATGTTTTTTTATGAATTTGTCAATAATATACCATAACATCAAGAATTATTTCGTAAAATATGCTCCCTGTTGTTGTAATGAAATTGTTTTACAGCAGAACTGTCAAACCGTGCGTCAATAAATTCTCTCATAGAAAATATGTCCATACAAAACAAATATCGGACGACGGGGGACACATCAAAGAAAAAACAAAATTGTTGTATTTATTTAATTCCGAACACTTTCATATTTATTCACCTTTTAAACCTTCCCTGAACTTCCACAAATAATTCGAGACCAAAATTAGCCAAATCGGTCCAGCCGTTCTCGAGTTTTAGTGAGACTAACGAACAGCAATTCATTTTTATATATATAGATAGGTTATAAAATCACTTATTGACAGTCAAAACACTAACACCCATTCCAAAAGAATGCCTCAGACCTGAGAAGAAACAAACTCAGCGGGCTTTTTTTTTCATAAAAATGGTTAAATGGTAACAAAGTAATATTGTACAATTAAACTTATTATTTAATAGCATGAGGGCGGGCGCTCCATTCCCAATCTGTGTTACCATTAAGCAAGCCATTTATGTTTTAATAACCTTTACCACACAAACGTTTTTTAACAATTCTTTTGAATTTCGTAATACATTTGTTTTGAACATTATCTGGGATCTTGTTGTAAATGCATATACATCGCCCCACAAAAGACTTACTTACTCGACTCACCGAGTAGTAGGCTTTATGTAGTGTTATTAGTAGTGAAGTATCGTGGAGATCGCACAGATCATCATCTCCAGAGGAAATGCGTAGAAATCTTTGGAGGAATCCTGGATGTCTTTCAGCTGAGATGATGATACAATACTCGCTAAATATCTGTACATAAAATTTTAAAATTTGTCTAAATTTGCATATAATATAATGTTTTCTTTTTACAACTCCAGAAGGATCACATCAGCGCACCTTTTGACTCTTCCACGAGGTTTCTAACCCATACACAGATAAGGTGTATCGCTTACCGGCAACCCTTGGATTTCTTAAAGACACAACAATCTGAAAAACTTACCATCCATAGACACCTAATAAATAAATAAAAAAAACTTAAGGCGGCACTAAATGCCAGCGACCTTGAGCGATATGAGTTCACGGCTGCTGGCCCCATCGATGTTACAAAGCCAATATTTAAAAAATTCTTGCGTGGAAAATTGTTTATGTGCTTAATCCTTGTTATTCATAACAAAACTGAATAAATGTACCTACACAAAAAAGTACAAGCTATAAGAATAACTTTTCTGAGAGTAGTACTAAAAAAATGCGTCATGCCATGCCAAAAACTTGTTTAACTGCAAAGAAAAGTGGTAGTTCAAAAATGCTCTGGAGTGTTAACTATAATCAACAGCAAGCATTAGCAACCTACAAATAGGGCTTAAGGATATGTGTAACAGGATTAAGTAGTGTTCATAGCTCGAAATCCTATATTTTCACCACAAAACTTGTCTAAAAACACCTTCTTTGTGTGTTTTCTGCTTACTCTTCGCCTTAAAGACATAACCGTTTGTGCTCTTACAAAGTTTAGTTAAAATCAACAATTATAATTGAAGGAGCTAAATTGGTGTTATAAATAGGCAATATTTATTCACTAAATATTAGTATTTTACCGCTCTTTAGTTATTATCAACGTCATTTCAAGCTATGGTTCATACTTCTAGTCTTTTTGGGATCTGATGCTAAAATAGAATAGATTTCTTATTACAAAATTATAAAACATTACAAAAAAATACAGAAACCGGTACCTCGGAATGTATAGATTTTTTAAAAAAACTTGGCTCTTCTTGCACTTTTGCAAAGAATGGTATCGTCGTAATAATAAAAAAATACAAGACAATAAAATAAAGGATCTTTTTTCGGGAGAAAATAATAATATAATGCTGTCATTCATTTTTTTTTAATTTTGCTCGCGCTTTGGTCATATCATACAGCCTAGTTATCCTACAGTTAATCTTAATATATTACGTGTCACGTTGTTTCTCCGCCATGGACTCCTAAACTAATGAACGGATTTAGTGGGGATTACTTCATGGATTGCTGAGATGTTTTGGACATGTCGAGAGAATGAATGAAGAACAATTGACGAAGAAAGTGTATAAGGCCAGTGTGAATGAAAGTGTTGGAGGGGTTAGACTTAGGCGGACGTTTCAAGATCAAATCAGGGACGTCTTGAAAAAAGGCCAAGTCAAGAATACCCTAAACCGGAGAGCATGTATGAAAAGGATAATGAAAGTGGTGATAACGAAGCGAAACAAGTATGTAAGGATCGTAGCAAGTGGAAAGAAATGGTCTCTGCCTACCCCTACGGGAAAGAGGCGTGATTTTATGTATGTGTGTTACTTCATGGAGTGCAGTTTGGTCCAACTTGAGTGATAGTATAGTTTTTATTTCGATTTGGGAACCATAATTATTTTTATTATCAATATTTGTTTTGTCTGGACATATTTTCTATGAGAGAATTTTGTGACGCACGGTTTGACAGTTCCGCTGTGAAACACTTTCATTATAACAACAGGGAGCATTTTTACGAAATAATTCTTGATGTTTTCGAAATATTATTGGCAATTTCCTATAAAACAGTATATTTTTTTATTATCTACAGAACAACGTCTGTAGGGAGAGCTAGTTGTAATATAAAACTTTAGAACTTATACTTATAATAATAGCCTTAACAAATAATGCTATTAATATTAAATTTACGAAGTGTAAACTAGTTATTTTCAAATAGATATGATAAAAATACATGTAGGAAATTTAATACGATGTATTAAGGTAACATGCCAGAAATATAACTAAAGTTATTTTAGTCTCTGTTTATGTAAAATACAATATAAGCTCTTTCGAACAGACGTGATATTAAAAAGTTTTTACATTGTACAGTTTTCGAAGCATCTAGAAACTGTCATAACCATAATGTTAACACCAGGAACAGACATAAACTTATAATGCCTACTACTCGGCTAAGTCGAGTTAGAAAGTCTTTTGTGGGGCGATGTAAATGCATTTACAAACAAGATCCCAGTAAATGTTCAAAACAAAAGTATTACGTTATTCAAAAGAATTGTTGAAAAACGTTTGTGTGGTAAAGGTTACAATAACATAAATGACTTTCTTAATGATACCGCAGATTGGGAATGGAGCGACCGCCCTCATGCTATTAAATAATAAGTTTAATTGTACAATATTATTTTGTAAACATATTTTTTCGATGAAAAAAAAATCCCGCTGAGTTTGTTGCGCCCGTTCTTTTTGCCCGTTTTTTTTGACTTTCAATAAGTGATGTCACATCCTATTTTGAATAAAAATATTTAAATTTGAATTTGAATATATTCAAATTAGGGCTGTAGCTAATAAAACCCAGAACGTAACGGTTATCATCTTATTATATAATCATAGTATTATTTTTGATTAACGCGAATGTTTTTTTTTATGGAATAGGAGGACAAACGAGCGTACGGGTCACCTGGTGTTAAGTGATCACCGCCGCCCACACTCTCCTGCAACACCAGAGGAATCACAAGAGCGTTGCCGGACTTTAAGGAAGGTGTACGCGCTTATCTTGAAGGTACCCATGTCGTATCGTCCCGGAAACACCGCACAAGGACGCTCATTCCACAGCTTCGTAGTACGAGGAAGAAAGCTCCTTGAAAACCGCACTGTGGAGGACCGCCACACATCCAGATGGTGGGGATGATATCGTAACTTGTGGCGTGTCGTGCGAAGGTGAAATTCGGCGGCAGGAATCAGGTTGAACAGCTCTTCGGAACACTCCCCGTGATAAATGTGGTAGAAGACACACAATGAAGCGACGTCTCTACGCAACGCCAAGTGATCCAGCCGTTCACAGAGTACTGGGTCCCCGACAATTCGAACTGCTCTGCGTTGCACGCGGTCAAATGGATCGAGCTGATACTGGGGTGCGCCAGACCAGAGATGACAGCAATACTCCATGTGAGGCCGGACCTGCGCTTTGTAGAGCGCTAGAATGTAGGCCGGCTTGAAGTATTGCCGTGCTCTATTTATGACGGCCAGTTTCTTTGAAGCCAGTTTGGCTTTGCCCTCCAGATGGCCACGGAATTGGCAATTGCTCGAGATTTCGAGACCCAGTATTCCGATACTAGGCGAGGCTTTAAGGGAAGTGTTCTCGAAGAGCGGTGATACGGCAAATGGGGTTTTTTTTAGTGGTAAGCGCGCAAACTTGAGTCTTCTGGGGGTTAAATTGGACAAGGTTCAACTTACCCCATTCCGCGACCTTCTCGAGAGAGGACTCGATAGAAGACACAAGTTTCTCCCGGCACTGGTCGACGTTTTCCCTAGAGAGACCTGCATGGCCCGTGTATACGGCATCACCAGTGCTGTCGTCTGCATAGCAATGCATGTTGGCGGTGTCCAACATATCATTGGTATGCAGAAGAAACAGCGTGGGAGATAGCACACAGCCTTGGGGCACTCCAGCGTTCACGGGCTTGGGATTCGAGCAATAACCGTCGACAACGACCTGTATGCTGCGCCCAGTGAGGAAGCTGGAGGTCCACTTGCATAAGCTCTCGGGAAGCCCAAATGATGGAAGTTTTGCGAGGAGCGCCTTGTGCCATACACGATCAAAGGCCTTCGCTATATCCAGACCAACTGCCAGGCCTTCCCCCTTGCTTTCAATAGCCGCCGCCCATCTATGTGTTAGGTATACCAGAAGATCGCCAGTCGACCGACCATGGCGAAAGCCGTACTGCCGGTACGTGTACGTGTTTAAATAAAACACTTTTAAAGGATTAAACCGCGTGTAATTGTAACTGTTTTTACATTAGATTTAAACCCCAAATCCACAACTATATATACTAAATAAGTAATAGTTTAAAAAAAACTAAAAAGCACGCTTTATGTAAAATTCAACCGAAAAATAGAAAATAAATTTTAATAAATTTAAATTGAAGTACCTAGTGTAAAAAAAATATATTTTATTGTAAAAAAAAAGCATTTTTTTAACTATTATTTACATTTAATTTTTTAGTTAAATTTTCTATAAAATCGTATTTTTAAAACTATACTACTTTAACATCAATTTCTGCTTTATCGACTATCGATAAAAATTAAATAAATTGACAAAAATCTTAGTTTGCAAATTGAATAATGGAATAATCTTATCAAATTAGTGTTTTGTCATAATAATATTATTAATGTAATTATATTGACACACTTTTCACACAAATTATCTTGCCCCAAGTTAAGCATATATAGCCTGTGTTATGGGTTACAAGACAATGATATATTTAATACAATATACTTACTTAACGATTCGACGGGATTCGAACCCGGGACCTCTAGCTTAGTAGGTAGGATCGCTAACCAGGCTCGGTTATACAGGTTATATCGTGTCGGCTATCGTTCCTCGATGACACGAATTTTCAAACAATGACGCAAACTGATCTGTTACAGACGATGACAAATCTCATAATGGCGGACGATAGGCTTCTATTAGTGTAAGTGTATGCGTAGGGCTATGTATTTACACGTTTACCGGCTTGTTTTGGTGCCTCACAGATATGAAAGGTGACACGGAGTCGTTCTTTTTTTACTCGTCCGAGTCCGGGAAGTATATTTTTATATCATAAATTGTGTATTTTTATTGGAGAGGAGAAAAATACATTTACGTATTGAAGATCCCGAAATGGGACCCATATATCGGACTCAGCTTACGCGGACACCCTCTACCGACTAAAAACCTCCTATATGCTGTCAGCCCTGAAGGCTTTTACAGCGACATAGGACGTGGGCCGCAAAGACTACGCAACAACAGTCGCGGAGCGTCTTTGAAGGAGACTCAAACCTCGGACCGGCGGTGTGCTTGTAGGAAGGAGAAAAGATGAAACGTGCGGCTATGCATTGTGTAATGTAAATGTGGAAGTATGTGTGTATGTAGTTTTGTTTGTATGTATGTAAGTAGTGTGAATGTTTGTGTGCATGTATGTACTTGTTTATTAATAAATTGTGTAGTCTAAATAAAGGTATAAGAAAGTAATGCACTCGAGCCTCCTTGACTGAACTATAATATTGTGGAATTAGAAACAAAGTCGATGCTGATCCTAAATGACACAATAATATTGTGTAGTTCTGGCAATGTTCATACATCGCGTTATATGGCCTATATCTTAACTAGACCATGGAGTCTATGTTTATAGTTTACGTAAATATTAACTGTCTGTGGTTGTGTTGGTTCATGATACTTAGGTGTTTTAAAAATAATATAATAGCGGGTTTATAAACATTTTAACTATTGCTTCTCAATATATCCTTGATAATGTTATGACATAAGCGAATTTTCTAGAAATTGTGATAATCATAATGTGGACCAGGAACAAACGTAAGCTTGTTATGCCACTGCTCGGTTACGTCGACTTAGTAAGTACCTAAGCCTTTTGTGCGATGTATATGCTTTTAAAAGCCACATGTTCTTTTACACAAAACTTTGATAAAATATACCTACTACAAGAAATAAGAAAGACACTGGGATCACATATCATCAGTAAGTATTTTGAATTTTATTAATTTCAATATAAAATAATACGAAGCGTATTTTACAAATATTTGAAAGATGCCATTGAGTGTCAAGTCAATACAACACACACAAGCATCTAATAGTTGCCGTAATAAAAAAGCAATTGTTCTTAGGTAGTGCGGTATCTAGTTGGAGCGCATTTTTGTTTATTTAAAATCATATAGAATCGTCCGTGCTTTGTGAGCATTCTTTTTATAATTTTGTAGATATCATGTGTACACGGTTATTCATCCCTCAAAAATGTGCGAAGGGAACGATGGCTGGTCCATGTGTCAATTCGTGAACGGGTGCTGCTTGTGGTGCCAGATCAGATGTATTTGTTGGATCCAATTACTAATTATGACTGTAATCACGACCATCATGTACACGAAACATTCTTACTACGAAACATCACGGACTAGTAAAGAAAGAAGGACTCCGCGCCGTGATATTAGCAAGTGAAGCACCTTTATGCTAGTGTGTGTTCGGTTACGGGGTATACCAGTTACACAATTTTTTCTCCCTTAAATAATTATATATCTACTATATATAAATTCTTTTATATTATTGTTTCGACACTTTTTCACAACGCACGACGGCATTTTTAAAATATTTTATTTCGACGCAAACTGATCGGCTTGTATTAGTGTAAGTGTGTGCGTGGGGCTATGTATTTATACAGTTTATTCTTTATTACTATTTATGAAATAGTTAATATTTAAAACGCTTTTAACTAACACGATTCATTTATTGGATGCAGCACATTACAAACTAATTTAGTTTTGTATATTACAGCCCAGACCCAGTGCTCTGTGAACGGCTGGATCACTTGACGTTGCGTAGGGACAAAAAATATCAATCATACCTCTACATGCCTATGCAAGAGGAAAACAAATACAATATCTAGTTCGGAAAGAAATATCTTTCCGCACGCTAAACACATGGAAAAGTCAACTTTTGAGCAATAAAATATTGTATCTTTCAAAGAAGCAAAAGTATCTACGAATACTGTAATATTATGTTAATGTTATAAAGGTTCTGATTTTGATAAATTAATCAAATAAAATACTTCACTTCATACCTTTGCTTTATTTAAGTAATTTTAAAAATTGTAACAGAATTGTAAATCAAAAATATAAATAAATACTATAAAAAATATTGTTATTAAGGAATTTATTAGATAGCTTCAAGATCCTAAGCCTTATTTACATTAGGTAAGTACCTATCTACTTATTAAAGAAACATCACCAAGAGAACTGACATTTTTTCAAGCATCGTCGAAGATAGGTATTGATGACTGATGTAATATTACCTATGAAATACATAATATAGGTGATGCTTTATCAAGACACGCGAGGACCTAGTTACTCATGCGGCCAAGCTACGGGTAGTGCTCGTTGCTTAGGCATTACTTATTGAAAACAGTGATTGCAAACACTTGTCAGTATGTTTTGGATGTTACGTGCGGCTGTCGGCTATCGAGTGCAGCTCAATCATTGAGCAATGCCAACCGTCTCGTCTCACGAGCTGACAAAACGCGTCATCGCGTACTATTACAATATATATGCGCACATACATAAACGCGGTAGCGAGCGTCGAGGTCCGCACACCTGTGTGCGTGTGTACACATGTGGATTGTGGACACTATCATAGTACGCACACTTAGCGGCTCGTATCATCGCGGCTCCAATTGAGCACACCAGCGCGGCTAGACGGTGTGTTTACGAGCAGACAGCGCGTGTGTGTGCGTGGATATCGGGGCAGCCGCGACTCGCGAGCCAGCCGGTGCAGTGTCGCTCGTCGCTCGTCGCCGCCGCCGCGTACCGAGCGTCTCCCCCCCCCCCTCCCCC
>CATIXQ010000005.1:20189550-20212728 GCA_949711755.1 Leptidea juvernica | reverse complement strand
ACTCATACTAAATTCGCGTTAGTGGAATTCAAATGTTATCTTTGTTTTACAAATTATTTATTTTTATAGTGTTATTACATGTAAAACCATATTTTATTTATTAGCGAATGATAGTTAAATATTATAGAGCGCTTTACGGGTGTTGTAATCTCCGTGTATTGCCCTGTGATTGTTTTGTTAAATATTTTAAGCTTCAAGCCAAGTTATAGTGTGTGGCAGTGTAACCATCAAGATCGTTATAACAATGATAGTGTGATCGATTCGTTTACAATTAACTCCAACGTCGTGTCATCGAAGAACCAAGTATACAACACGGCTCTATCATCTGTAGAAACATACAATATCATTGTGGACAACACTGATCCAAATAGTGAGTTATAGTATTATTTAGTTCCTCAATTGATTTATCAGGGTCCTATTTACGTTAAGAATGAAATAGTTTAATTGCTTTTGCTTAAAATGATTTCTAATAAATGTCTTTGTGTTGGTTGTGAGGAATTGGGATCTGTCTGTGGTCTGAACTTATGGTAGGAGCCTAGGAGATCGAGGACGGATGAAACCCGGGGCCGTGCCTTGCGGCAAGGCGTTGCGTCGAGACTCGCGAGTCTGGCACTCGAGCCGCGAGCCGCGGCGTGCCAACTGCCAAGTGATAACAACCGCCCGATAGCGGCGGAACGTGACGCGCCAGACGTTGTTTGTGTGAATTTAAATAAATTTTCATGACAGACAGTTCCGTAATCACCTCTTGTGATAGCCCTGTCATGCCAACTCAATGATCTCTACAATAATTCTCGGAAATATATCTTTCAATTTACAAGAAAAACAACTTGGTAGACAGAAAATTGTAAGCTTTTAAAAATTAACTATAATTAAATGAAAAAGAATGCCGTTATGCCCTATCATTAAGAGATATAGATTAATCTACTCATTTTCTTTATTTATTTTTACGATATGTCATAACTCTTACGTTATTTTAAAAATCGGTGTAGAACCAAAGACTATTATAATAGTAGGTACAAGAACTCAAATTATAGTCTATAGAGAACATCTGCATGATAAAATTTAAATGCTAATACCTATTAAGTAATAAATAGGTACTTTAAGAAAAATATTAATTTCATAGCACAACTCTGTGAGAGTGCTGTTAACCCTAGTAGAGTAATTTAGTAGTTAATAGAAACAAAATATTGAGTTAGTGAATGAATTAGTATTTGCAATGCAGAAAATACTAATGAATTAATAATTACGCAAAATTAGAAATAATAGTTGGCTTAGCACCAGCAGTGCTACTATAATGGCCACCAGAAGAATAACTAATATTACTATTGCATGGGCAACCATTCGAACCGCTCCTGAGTTTTATTCTTTATCAGTCAACATTTTGCTGTTTTCTTTTGTCTGTTCCAAGTCATTCATTATTATCATTGCTCACTTTGATCCGTATTCTAGGATGCATCTCAATATTTTATTTCGTTACTTAATCATGGATTACGCATTAGACGTCTACCAATTTGCTTTGGTCCTAAAAGACTTCCCTGGCAAGCTCCACTAGCCTCAACCCTGTTATTTGTTTGTCTGCTGAGGACAGTTATCCCTGCGAAGACTGCAAACCTTTTCCGTTGTTTCTTTGGCCATCTTTGCTACAGCATTTCCCCCAAATCAAACTAATTCTATTAAGTTAATAATGATTTTGGGTGTGGAGGCTTTAGTGGAATCCGTTGAGAGTTCGTGTCCTCCCAGATGGCTCAGGTTCAGCCAGCTCCTGTAAATGTAAAGCGTAAAATGTTAACGACCCGGAGGGTTGCAGGGTCCGTAGCTACTACGTAAGTCGGTACTGGCTAGGAGCCGATGTAATTCCTAGCCAAAGATATTTTTGAAGCGTTTAAGCAAAAAGCAATCATATATCGTGAACTTATAATGTCAAAATGACCCAAATAGCTTAGTCCTTAGTAATACTGCTTAATGAGCTAGAGGTTCGGATCCCGGTAGGTGCAAAAATGATGAATAAGGATGATTGTTTCTGATCCATGGAATTTATATGTAATTAAGTTTTAAATATATCGTTATCTTCCAACCATAGTGTAGGCTATTGCCAATTTTGGAGCAAAATATTTTTTGTGAAAGTTTGTCAATATTAATTAGTAAAGCACTGATTTTCGTGAGATCCCTATCTGATTGCCTCTATCCGGCCCGTATTCTAGAAGGTGTCTGAAACAGTTAATCGTAATCTAGTATTGCCTCTGACTTCAGAACGAGACAAAAAACACTTGATCATGGATTACGTGACAAAAAAAAAACATATATATGTGCCTTATGGTATTATGATGCGTCTTCTGTCCTCAGTGGTCGACTATTGTTTTTCTTATTCTATCTGGTTTCTGTTTAGAGAGAGACATCGTTGAGTATATTTTTATATTAACTCTTATCCTTTCATACCAGCTGTCTTGTCTTGGTGCTCGTGAGCTGGTCCCTTTTTGAATACGTCTTCAATTTGATGATGGAGTGAACATAAATCAACCAAAATAATATAAGAGATCAAATTCAAAAACACTTTATTCATGTAGGTCACGGAAATGACACTTATGAATGTCAAAAAAAAAATATAAATATTGTTTCTTATTGAATTTACCGCTACATCGTAAAGGGTTGAGCTAATGAGAAGAAGTAGCAAGAAACTGATTGCCACTCTTTTAAGTCAAGATTTACATTTTAATTGTTTTACAGATCATTTCAATTACAATATATGCAAAGTGACGCAACAAAAATACTCAAATGTCAAAGACTGAAAGGCTTACACGAGTAAGTCAAAAAAAGAAAAAAAAACGTTAATTAATACTTATAAATTGTCATTTTTTATTTAAAAAATCAAACATTGTTAAACGCCTTATATTAGCATGACCTGTGTCTAGTTATGTAATGTATAACGGTACGTATATCTTTGGATTTTCACCCACATTGAAACGTCGGATTGAATTAAACACTTTACACACCTACTAAGGACCGATGACAATATAATAATTTAAACAGTCTGTCCCACTTTCATTAGCTAGGAATTTTTAACGTGCGTGAGCAGGTTATCAACTGTAAAGTAGATCCTGTAGATGAAGCCACAATCTGAGAGTTGAACAAAGCAAACAGAATTTTATAACGAGGCGGTACTCGAACGGTTAGCTCAGTTGGTTAGAGCACCGGCACGGAATGCCGGAGGTCGTGGGTTCGAATCCCGCATCGTTCATAAAATTGTGTTTTTCAAATTTTATTTATGTATTAATCCTAGAAGTAAGGGTTATCACTTTAAAAAAATAACATATTGTTTATTTTTAACGTGACTCTCGCCCCCTTCGGATACGTCGGATTTATTTGAAATTTTGCACACTGGTCAACTGATGTCAATGAATTTGTATAATCTGTCCTATATTATATTTACAAGAGGCAATTTCATATTTAAATCCATATTATAAATTAATTCCCATCCTTCCTCTATTCGACTTATACATTCTCAGCCTAGCGAAACTCTCTAAGAATAAATATAGATATAGAGAAGGCCGAAATCCACTACATTTTAAGCAAATGTCAAATGACTGCACGTTTCATACTAAACTAAATTTCAATTATTTTCTTAGGCAATCCCGCCTCTTATTACGTAGTATTTACATCCTCTTTGTACATTCTAAATAACCGTAACATATACTCGTACATCTGTCTCTCGCTAACAATTGATCCTATTCATTAAAAATTAACTAACTGTGCCGCACGGTTTCAGCCGCGTACATAAGTTTTATTTTCTTGTCATAACATACCTATCGCTGCCTATTTTTGATCTTTTTACAAATAGAATGTATAATTATGTGTTACTAACAATTCATTTTTATGAAAGAGAGGACAAATGAGCGTACGGTCACCTGATTTTAGGCTATGGTCTCCTATTTTACGCCGTACGCGACGTCTCGTTACGCCGTACGCTGCGTCTCAATGCTTACTATATAAATGTACTGTTTTGGTCTCTCTCACACGTCGACGCTGGCGTGTTGACGCCGTACGCGGCATCCGAACACCGTGCGCCGCCTTAGTCATTTCGAACCATTGCAACGTGAAGGTCGTCGCTCGCGTCACACAAAATGATGAGGTTTGATAAAGGAAAAGACGAATTGTTGATTGAATCAGTAAATCTTAAAATGCAGCACTTTTACCATACGGATAAAAGTGACAAGAATCATAAAAAAAAATATTTATAAGCATCACTGATGGGAAAAAATTAGTTATGCAGCCACTGAGCCACCTGCGTCACGCATTGCGTCCAGACGTTGGAAGCCACGGAATTGAACGTTGACGCTAACGCCTGACGCCGCGTACGGCATAAACTAGGAGACCATAGCCTTAGTGATCACGGCATACAAATACTATATTTCTAAAACTTAACTTACACTTTTATTATTTTCTATTACCACATGAACATGACTGCGCCTGCGCATGTGGGTAAGACATTACTGGATTACTATTTTCTGACTTTAGCCACAACCATCAAAACTTAAGGCAAAATGAGTAATACACCTTGTATTACTCGAAAATCTGGTTAATATAATATGATTTATTAAAATCAATAACTCTTATGATACAAATATTTAGTAACGTTAGCATAATATAACAAATGTGAAAAACAAAACAAATAATTATTAAAATATAATTTAAGTTCGTTCACTGTATCGATAAGGCGTTCCTTAGGTTGGGGCCAGACGTAACGAACGACCTCGAGCGATAGCTGAGAGACGCAAAGAGGATGTAAATACTACGTTCTAAGAGGCAGGACTGCCTGAGTAAAAATTGAAATTTTGTTTAGTCTGAAACGTGCAGTTATTTGACATAAGTTTGAAATAGTAGTAATTAAAGGATGGCGATTGGCGACGAAGTATAATCCGGCTAAGTTTGAAAGCGAAGAGTTGCTTACAACGTAGTTGATTTCGGCTATCTCCGTTTTTACAAGATTATAGTCGTCATCTGTTAATGACTGCACATTTCACACAATCGAGTGTATCGCTTTTTCTTAGAGAGTTACGCTAAGCTGATTATAAGTTGTTGGTGTATTGTCTATGGTGTGAACAAGGCCTTATATCGGTTACCACGTTTGTTGTGCGTGAAAAAAAACGTGTGAACAACCACATTATATCGAATAGTTGAAAAAACAAAAATCATAATAATTACTTATAATTTAACCTTTCGCCATTCGAGGACTTTACTCCCCAACGGCCATCTGCCCGTGGAACTATTTGCCCTGCCCACTACCACTTCAGTTTCGCAATCATTTGGGCTATGCCGGTGATTTTGGTTCTCCTAAGTGCCGGACAACGTAGTGTTGGTAGGCCCCCCACATGATGGACCTACGATCTGGTCATGATCGACGGAATAGATTGGATGAGGGCAGCGCAGGACCGATCTTAATGGCGATCATTGGGGGAGGCCTTTGTCCAGCAGTGGACCTCTTCCGACTGAAAAGATGTTGATGATTGAACTTTATAAAAACTCTGCCTCATCTATGGACATAATACACCAACCACATAAACGAAACAACATAAAAATACTACATGCGTAAATGAATGAAGGTGTATAATGTGTAATAATGTAGGAATCGTAGCGGTGGCCGGGCGATCTACAGTAAGTACATCTATCTTTTACTACACGGCGGCATTTTACTCTGGATCGTCACCTCCCGTTCCCCTTTCACCCCCTCGCGCTCGTCCTATTGCATCAGTACGGTTTGCAGATTCAATGCTGTTACATATTGTGATATGTTAATTGCAACGTTTTGACTTTTGTTATTAATAGTTCTGTGAGGAACATAAATACTTTTTGTTAGTAGTTAACCCAGATTCTTTCAATGTTTTTTCATATTTATAGTAATAATCAGCATCACAACAACCTTTGCATCAATTTGTTTTTTTTATATCTTTATTTAAAATGTTACAAATTTACATTAATATAACAGCAAACCAAAAATTACGACGATTTGTCCGATTTGAATTAATAATACGGATAAAATAAATCGTTGTTTATTTATTAATAATAATAATATCCTAGTGATGCTTGTTTTGCGCACCGTACTAAAGCGACGATGTGACGTCATCGACGTCAGGTCCATAGATAATGTAAACGTGTAGTAGAGTAGATTTATTAATAAGATTGTGAATTGTTTGAAATTAGTCAATGGTTTACTATTATTGCTATGCGTTCAAGTATTTTATATAAAATATGTATTCAGTCTGATAAATAGTGGGAGGCTCCTTTGCACCGGATGCCGGCTAGATTACCACAACGGCGCCTATTTCTGCCGTGAAGCAGTAATGTGTAAGCATTACTGTGTTTCGGTCTGAAGGGCGCCGTAGCTAGTGAAATTAATGGGCAAATGAGACTTAACATATTATCTCTCAAGGTGACGAGCGCAGTTGTAGTGCCACTTCGAGTATTTGGGTTTTTCAATCATCCTGAACGGGACTGCATTGTAATGGACAGTATCAGTTACCATCAGCTGAACGTCCTGCTCGTCACGTCCCTTATTTTCATTTAGAAAAAAAAAAAATTTGAAGACAGTTTTAAGCGTCTTTTTTACATGTGATTTGGTAATCTGTGGTTATAATATTTACAAAATATCAATTATACATTCTATGGTCGTTATCGAAAGCGAGTACAGACGCGACACAAATTGATAACCTTTACAGATATAAGATCTTCATTCTGTATACAAGACGGTAATAAAAGTGAAGTTTATTATTCTTTGTAAGCTACAAAACTATGCTCATATAATATGACGTGTTATTGTGTAATGATGTGTCTATGGGCGCTGTGCGATTATAACAATGTTAGATTATCGTTAAGCCCTCCACCGACTCCGCTATAATATATAGCGCTATAGATTATTGCATATTAAGGCGCGGTCATACCTCGATATCCACAAAAATTGGTTTCTTAGAGAGTCGATTACAACATAACGCAATGAAAATATTCCGACGCAAAAAATACAGTGCACAAAGAAGGACTTAAAGAAAATTTTGAACCGAATAGAATCTGATATATAAAATTCTCATGTTGCGGTGTTTGTAGTTAAACTCCTTCGAAACGGCTTGACCGATTCTCATGAAATTTAGAGTGCATATTGGGTAGGTCTGAGAATCGGACAACATCTATTTTTCATCCCCCTAAATGTTAAGGGTTTTTTTATTTATTTTTTTATTTTGTTTTAAATTTGTTTGATTATGAGTCAGCATTAAAAAATACATACAACTTCAAATTTTCACCCATCTACGATCATCAGTTACTTTTGTATCGCGATTTTAATATCGACATAACAACGTTTGCTGGGTCAGCTAGTATTTATATGTAATTTGAAATATCCAATAAAAAATTTAGAAGGTGATTCCCAAAAATAAACTTTGGAGTCAAAAATCTCCGAATTTTCAGCTATAACAACTTTATTTTTTAAAGAATTTAATAGAATTAGTACTTTTCTAAAACTTAAACCGAACAATTTTTCAATTTCAAAAGTAAGTTTTGAATAAACAAAAGAAAATCAGTAAAATAAATGCCTATTTGCAGCTTTGCCACATGATCAACACAAGTATTGTAGGGTTGGTTGTAGCGTTTACAATCCTAGTCAGTCCGCGCCTTAAGCTGCTACAGACAGTCGCTATACTGTAATTCACAGCACTATAACTTTTAATTGACTCCACTACTATATATATTATATGGCAAGACATAGCTCGGTAACGCCACTGAATTATAACCTTGGACGAATTCGCCACTGGAAACCAAACATAAGATACATAATAGCTTTAAGGGTAAATGTATACACTTCTACAATAAAGTCCCAGCCACTGTTCAGGCATTATCTATAAATAAATTTAAATGTTTTATAAAAAAATGGCTCTGTCGTAAATCCTATTACTCCACTGCTGAATATCTAAATGATCGGACAGCCTGGGACTAGATTGTGATTATTTTATAGCGACTGTACAATATTGTATATTTTTATTGAAAAGAGCGCAAAAAAAAAGAATGCTGGGAGAGTTTCTTGCGCCGCTTCTTCTCTCTCAGAGCGCCATTTGTTTCCGAAGCGGTAGTAGTATCTAGTAGTATAAGAAATGACATCAAAAAGAATTCTAAAGGAATCAATTTTGAGAAAATAAATGCCTTTTATGCCTTTTAAGAAGTATGTATGGAATCCAATACCAACCATTTTCTTGGGTTAGGAAGGGCTACGATTGTCAACTAATGACATTAGCGCTTAGAAATAAAAATTACGAATGAATGAATTATTATATTTTGTTTACATACCAAAATTTATTCGGCCTTACAAATAAACTTAGTATAAAGTTATAACTAATCATAAACAAAGAATATGCAAAATGTTTACAATACCGTTGACAATGACAACACTGTCAATACAATGATAATTCTGAAGTTTTTCGAATGACAAGCAGCCTTGAAAATAAACGCGGGAAACGTTATACGTCCGAATAAACCAATCGTGAAACGTCTATTTGTAAACATTTTGCATTTTCTTGGTTTATGATTAGTTATAACTTTATGCGAATTTTATTTGTAAGGCCGATTGACTTTGCGAAATTATACCTACGATTATCTTATTTTAATGTTTGATATCGAACCTTCCATTGCCTTCTATCTTTGCTCAAGCGTATCCTTCTGAATAAGATCTAAGTCTAAGTCTATTTGGTCTGCCAACATTACTTTTCTCTTCAGGTCCCACCCATGTTGTTGCTTTATGTATCCACCTATTATCAGTCAAGCGCGATGTATGTCCAATCCAATGCCATTTAAGTTTTAAGGCGTTAGTTAGTTTCCATTTTACCATCTCGTTTATCTCTTGTATCGCTCGAATATAGCGCTATATATTATAGCTCCATCTGTGACGTTGACACACTTCATCCTTCTATGGCCGGACGGGTCACCCCTAGTTTGTAATGATGATCAGCCCCCTATTATATTTATTATTTATTAACTTCTTCCTGCAACCCTTTCTGTAGTGTAGCCTTTTCTATATTAGAGGGATAAAGAAACATGAGTTCACCTGGTTTAAAGAAAATTGGTCACGAATGACCAGTCTGTCAGCTGGTCTATAAGACTTAGCCCAGTATCTATAGAGCGTACTTAGACTGCTTAGACTTTACTTACTTAAAACTTAGCTGAGTGTGGTAAAACGTGAATTTGACTTTTGCATACGGCTGTCTCAGGGCTTGCTTAAGGTCAGCATAATTTCCGTAGGTTCCATAGGTTCTGTAGTCAAATCGCAAAAACGGAACCCTTATGCATTCGTCATGTCTGTATGTCCGTCCGTCTGTATGTCACAGCCACTTTTTTCCGAGACTATAAGAACTATACTGTTAAAACTTTGTAAGTAGATGTATGCTGTGAACCGCATTAAGATTTTTACACAAAAATAGAAAAAAAAACAATAAATTTTGGGTGTTCCCCATACTTAGAACTGAAACTCAAAAATTTTTTTCCTCAAACCCATACGTGTGGATCTATGGATAGGTGTTTAAAAATGATATTGAGGTTTCTAATATCATTTTTTCCTATATATGATATATTATGCATTTAGCCGGAAACCGCTTTTTTTTATACCCTCGTCCCATGAAATGACGCGCTGTGGTCGGCTGTTGTGACGTATTCCCCCGGAAGAGATACGTAACAATGGTGAAGGGACCAAATTTATTTGTTCATTCAACAATATAAACATGTTAATTTTGTGTTTTATTATTTCTAATTGCTCTAACACATTCAAGCGAAATCCTTTTCCACATGTATGTAAAATACGAAAAATTATTACTATTTCCCAGTGATCTGTGTCAATTAAATGTTTCGCGAAGTGTGATCTTTCGGGATGATTATTTCGAAAGCAGTCGATTGACCCGAGCGCGGGATCTCCAGAAATGTTTTTAATACTTGACCAATGGTGTGCTCGATGGAAATAGTGCGGTAAATATAGACATGGCGGAGCACTGATGAAAATATCCCACTATTACCTGTTGTGTCTCCTCGATCAATGGCAGCCAATGAGCGTGTCTTTTAACGAGTACTATTTGGATGAAGATGAAAAGGTACACATTAACACCTGGAACAGACACACCAGTGGGAGGCCACTTTGCACCGGATGCCGGCTAGATTATGGGTACCACAACGGCGCCTATTTCTGCCGTCAAGCAGTGATGTGTAAACATTACTGTATATCGGTGTGAAGGGCGTTGTAGCTAGTGAAATTACTGGGCAAATGAGACTTGACAACTTATGTCTCAAGGTGACGAGCTGTATTGTAGTGCCATTGTAATGGGCAGGGCGTATCAATTACAATAAACTGAACGTCCTGCTCGTCACGTCCCTTATTTACATAAAATATACATATATATACATAAATTAATAATACTTTGTTCAGCTATATATATGAAACTAGCTGACCCGACAGACGTTTTTCTGTACATCACAAATATAATTCTCCTTTTTATGTATATATTTGTCAATAATATTTCATAACATCAAGAATTATTTCGTAAAATATGCACCCTGTGGTTATACGAGTAATGAAATTGTTTCACAGCAGAACTGTCAAACCGTGCGTCAATAGATTCTCTCATAGAAAATATGTCCATACAAGACAAATATTGGAAATAAAAATAATTATGGGTCCCAAATCGAAATAAAAACTATCCTATCCCTCAAGTTGGACTAAACTGCACTCTATGAAGTAATCCCCATTAAAATCCGTTCATTAGTTTAGGATTCCATCGCGGACAAACAACGTGTCACGTAATTTTTATATATTAAGAAGATTAAGATGAATCATATATTTACGTCAGTTTAAATGCAAGTATCAATATGAAACCTGAAGCTATATTTAAACCGCATGCTTTAATTAGTGCCCGTATTTATAATTCTATTTTGGTTATAACATAATCGAAACGCCTTTCAAAGTAATTAACAGGACGAGGTTGTAAGACTTTAACGGTTAACAAAAGCTATAGGTTAGGACTCTAGTCCTTACTGCGATATATTTTCTTCTTCGTTAAACTCTTGGCAGAGCGGTCTTGGTCATCACGAAATGAAATCTTTTAGGGCAGATGTGATTCGTCCCCCGAGCATTTGCCAGTTTTCCCTGCTCTTCTTCTTCGTTAAACTCTTGGCAGAGCGGTCTTGGTCATCACTAAGTGACATCATTTGGGGCAGATGTGATTCACCCTACGAGTATTTGCCAGTTTTCCCTGCTCTTCTTCTTCGTTAAACTCTTGGCAGAGCGGTCTTGGTCATCACTAAGTGACATCATTTGGGGCAGATGTGATTCACCCCACGAGCATTTGCCAGTTTTCCCCTCTCTTCTTCTTCGTTAAACTCTTGGCAGAGCGGTCTTGGTCATCACGAAATGAAATCTTTTGGGGCAGATGTGATTCGTCCCCCGAGTATTTGCCAGTTTTCCCATGGCTATGCCACATGGAGGGAAAATACCTTAAATATTGCAGCTATTAAAATTACTGGGCATAGCTAGTGAAATTACTGGGCATATGAGACTTAACATCTTGTGTCTCAAGGTGACGAGCGCAATTGTAGTACCTACTGCTCAAAATTAATGGGTTTTTCAATAATCCCGAGCGGCATTGCAATATCGATTACCATCAGCTCAACGTCCTGCTCGTCTCGTCCCTTATCTTCATAAAAAAAAGAAAATGTTATGAAGCAAAAAATAAGCCTTGGGATTTTCTCTTGTGAGCATCTCGATGGATATGATAAAGCTACAGGGAAATTTTTTTCTCGTGTAGCGGTTCGATTCTCGGTTCAACCAGGCAATTATTAAAAAATCTATGAATGCAGTTTAATTTGTTTTTTTTTAATATAGTCTTCTTTCAGAAAAATGTTACATCTAAAATATTAAAGCTACTTCCCTCTATGTCGTGGGACGCCCTGTATATTCTTTATTATGTTATATGTATGTTCGTATGCACATTAGCAAATTTGCTAGAAACTGTTATAATCATAATGTTAACACCAGAAACTAACGAACTTGTTATGCCTACCACTCGGTTAAGTCGAGTTAGTAAGTCTTTTGTTGGGCATGATCATGATCCTAGATAAATTTCAAAACAAAATGTATTACGAAAAACAAAAGAGTTGGTAAAAAACATTTGTGTGGTAAAGGTTACTATAACATTAATAACTTTCGTAATGATGTACTAGTTAATTTAAAATTTTATTGTAGGATAGTATATTGTAACGATATTTTGAATAAAATATTTATTTTTAACGCTTTTTATAAGCTTCACCTGTATGTATGTATGTTTGTAACCGACTCATTTGGGTGCGATTTTGACCCACTTTAAACGGCCAGACTTCGTATATTTATCGAGGACCGATGACAATACATTAATCTGGTAAAATTATCATATTTATCAATTTGAAAAATAAAATTTTTATTAATTTATTAAATTTTTTCATCTATCATCAATAAGGCAGGAATTGATGTTAATTTTAAATTTCAACCATTATCTTTTCAACCAAAGCGTGTTTTTTAGTATTTTCAAACTAATTTTATTATAATAAATGTTTTGTCCTATAATATAATTTAGCCGTGGTTTATTCAAATCAAATCAAAATCACTTTATTCACGTAGGTCACGGAAATGACACTTATGAATGTCAAAAAAAATTATTTTTCTTATTGAATCTACCGCTACTTCGTAAAGGGTTGAGCTAATGAGAAGAAGTAGCAAGAAATCCGTAGATCCATGGCTGATATTACGACTATTATGAAAATTGCTCAGGGTAAGATTGACAGTCCAACCTTGTTATCTAAAATAAACTTCAATATACCGTACCAACATTCTAGAAAAAAGAATCTCCTCCATATTCCACTCATGCGCACAAACTATATATCACACTCCTTTATACCACGTACTTCGTATAATTTTAACAAACTAAAATCATCCGAAATAGATCTTTTTTGTTCCAGTTTAGGTACTGTTAAGAAACATATTATACAAGATTATTTGCAAGTCACAGAAAACTAATACAATGACAACATAATATATGTATACTTTAAGTCAATTTAAATTGCAAAAAAGCGTAGTTAACTAGTACATAGTAATGCCTTTAATTAGTTTAAGCATTTGTAAAAACGTAAAAAAAAAAAATACTATTTAATACCTATTTGTGGAGGCTTTTAATTGGCCTATATATAAACATGTAGATATATGTTTTTGTATTGACGGCTGTTAGCCACCCTATGAAAATAAAATAAAATAAGAAACTCATTGCCACTCTTTTATATCAAGATTTACATTTAAGCACATCGATTTACAAATCATTTCAAATTACAATATTCTATTCCTATATAATATGTAAAATGTTAAATGATGCAACAGACACACTCAAACGTCAAATAGTCAATGTCTTACACGAGTAAGTCAAAAAAGTTAATGTAAATTTATTGTATCAATTATATTGTAAGAAAGTATGATTATCTGAAGAAGTGTCTTCAGAGTCCGAACAAAAGTCGATTACTAAGTCATCGGGGTCAAAGGTCAAGTTATGGCTATAGATCATAAGTCGTAGCGAATATCTTACGAACACAATATGGTTATGTGTTCAGTTTCGGTTTGTATCAGTTTCTCGCGAACTCGTCGTGTGGTAAGAGTGGTTTTATGAACAACTTGCTGACCCAGCAAACGCTGTATTGCCATGTAAAGTAATAAAAAAAATTATTAAAATTTATGGGGTTTAAAAATGACCACCGATCCGCAGACGTACCAAATATTTTTTTTTCTTATGGTATAGGAGGACAAATGAGCGTACAGGTCACCTGTTGTTAAGTGATCACCGGCGCCCACAATCTCTTGCAACACCAGAGGAATCACAGGAGCATTGCCGGCCTTTAAGGAAGGTGTACGCGCTATTTTTGAAGGTACCCATGTCGTATCGTCCCAGAAACACCGCACAAAGAATGGGGTTTTTTTAGTGGTAAACGCGCAAACTTGAGTCTTCTGGGGGTTAAATTGGACAAGGTTCAATTTTCCCCATTCCGCGACCTTCTCAAGAGAGGACTCGATAGAAGACATAAGTTTCGCCCGGCACTGGCCGACGATATAATTAAATTGGAGTGTCTGTTTGTAATATTGAAATAACCGTTTTTTACTGGATATGTATACGGTATGTATATACACCAAAATAACATTTTTTACAATGTTTGTCTGTCTGTATGTTTGTTCCGGCTAATCTCTGAAATGGCTTGACCGATTTTGACGGGACTTTTACTATAGCTGATGCAATAAGGAGTAACTAAGGCGACGTTTATTTTAGAAAATATCTTCTATATTAGAAAAATAACGTAATTTTGCAATGTCCAAGAAACGGTCTAACTTTAAAAATAATTTATATGGCAAAAAACGTTTGCCGGGTCTGCTAGCCATACATAAAATTTATCGTACTACAATATTATATTCGATTGACATCTTGCAACTCTATTGCGTATCTGTGTGTGTAAGTGTTGATTGAAGGCGGGTGAAAATTTGAAGTTTTATGTATTTTTTAAGCTGAATCAAAATAATTAAAAAAAATGGCCGTAATAAATATAAAGGGGTGGGTCACCCTTTTCATTTAGGCGTATCAAAAATAGATGTTGGCCGATTCTCAGACCTACCCGATATGCGAACAAAATTACATAACTTCAGTCCAGCGGTTTCGGAGGAGTTTGGTAACAAACACCGCGACACGAGAATTTTATATATTTGATAGAATTTTTATCAAATATATAACATTTAAACTTTAATTTTTTTTTAAACATATTTTCAAAGAGGACTCAATGCCCGTGAACCTAAGGCTTGAGATATATAGAGAATACTCTGACTATACTTACGTAAAACTTTACTGAGTGTGATAAAACGCGAACTTTACTTTTGCATTGGGCTGTCTTAGATTAAGCTTAGTATAATATCAGCTGTCAAATGAATGATATTTAAACGAAATTAAAGATTATGCTAAACTTACACACAGCTACGGTTTACGTAAAGAAAGTCGGAGCATAGTAAAACCAAACCAAATTAAAAGAGCATTAATTCCGAATATTCTGGTTATGCCAAAGAGTGCTATATATCAGCTTGGTTATTAGACAGGCACTGAAACAAAAAACAAAAGCAATAATTATTACGACTGTTCATTGTCAGTACATTTATTATAACTTCACAAAAATTGGCAAATTATGATCTCAGTAGTGATTTTCATTATTATAACACTAGAAATAAGGGATTGCTTGTAACTAATTCTAATAGGCTTCATAAGATACATAATAGCTTTAAGGGTAAATGTATACACTTTTATAATAAAGTCACAGCCACTGTTCAGGCATTTTCTATACTAATATTATAAAGCTGCAGTGTTTGTTTGTTTGTTTGTTTGTTTGTTTGAACGCGCTTATCTCTGGTACTACTGGTCCGATTTGAATGATTCTTTCAGTGTTGGGTAGTCCATTTATCGAGGAAGGCTATAGGCTATGTTTTTTTTTTCAAAATTAGGGATCCGTAATAAAATTGCTATTTTGTAACACAAGGTGTAAAATCGAAAACCTATTTTTGCGTGCGCTGCAAAAACTATTGACAATAGAACAAAATGATGTACAGGCTATAATATAGGCAATATTTTATTACTTATAAAACTATCGCGTGAATTATACTTTATATGGCAAAACAACGTTTGCCGGGTCAGCTAGTATATAAATAAATTTAAATGTTTTATTAAAAAATGGCTCTGTCGTTAAACCCTGCTACAGTTGAATATCTAAGTAATCGGACAGCCTGAAACTAGATTATGATAATTTTATAACAATGACAGTACAATATTGTAAATTTTATTGAAAAGAGCGGAAAAAAGAATGCTGGTGGAGTTTCTTGTGCCGCTTCATCTCTCTCAGAGCGCCATTTGTGTCCGAAGCGGTTCAAGTGTTAGAAATGACATAAAAAATAATTCTAAAGGAATCAAATTTTGAGAAAATAAAGCCTTTTATACATTAAATGTAACAATTTTTTTTTAATATATTTAAAAAAGCAAAAAGGATGATTGATACTTTGTTATATATAAATGTATTATTGACATTACATATTAGTAAAAGTAGAGTCATTTTGAAGATATATTTAGTCCTAGAAGATATCTTAAAATTATGGTAATGTCGGAGTAACGAATAATCGATGTATTAGCGCCCGCTATAGTCTTTGGCACAAACACACCACCTGGTATTACACATAAAAAAACAAATTAACATAAAAACAACCGACTTCAAAAACACTATTCCAAAACAATAGATATAATATGCACTGTATAAAAATAATTGCGTATTTTTATACAATCTAATTAATTAATCTAATTCTAGTTACGATTATTGTAATTTTTGGAATCGGTGTCCTTCCGCCGCGACCCGCTCTCGCATCTCCCCTCCTCACGACTCAAGCAGATCTCACCTATAACTATGTATGTAGTTACTAACCTAGCTTGGCTGAACAATTGGCTACAATGGTACCACACGGGAAGCACCAGCTTTCAAATAAAAAAAGAATTAAAATCAAAATTATCACCCAGTTGTAAGTTTTGAGGAAACAAACATAAACAAAAATACCGACGAATTGAGAACCTCCTTCTTTTATGAAGTCGGCTAAAAAGTCTGCCCTGAATATCCTGGTAAGAAAAATGGGACAGACTATATAAATTATTATATTGTCATCGATCCTTAGTAGGTGTATAAAGTTTTTAGTTCAATCCGACGTTTTAAAATTTGTGAAAATCCGTGTCTCAAAGATTCCGTTATACATTACATAACTAGTTAACGTTTAAGCTTATGTTTAAAAGCATTATCCTAGTGTAAATTCCGCCGTTAATATTTGTCTTTTAAACAATTCGACACGTGTTTCGTCTCTACACGAGGCATCATCAGGACATGCGCCAAAGATAATTAACACTAAAGAAAACTCAAAACATTTGGATAATTATGGATTTCAGCATTATCCTACTCGTTTTTCCTCCTCTTGTATAAAAGATTGATTCAAATAAACTTTATTCAATTAGGCTTCAACTAAGCTCTTTTGAATATTGTCATCGTCACTACAACTATTTCATTTAAATTACTGAGTTTATCTTAAGTTCGTAAATAGTTGAGCTCGTGAGAAGAACATATAAGAAACTCAACGGGCACACTTTACAATTAAGTAGAATATTATACAATGGCTGTAATATACATTTTATATTGAAACTAGTGGACCCAACAGACGTTGTTCTGTCGGAAATTTCGGACACACGTCTTTAATTTGAAAAATCGGTCCAGCTGTTAGAAGGAGTCCTCTAAAATACACTATATGGACGGAATTGAGAATCTAAACCAATCTCAAATCATCAAAGTCGGTCCAGCCGTTTAGGAGGTAGTTCAATTGTGAATCAAAATCATTCTCAAATCCACCTGAAGACACACACCAATCTCAAATTCACTGCAACACACAAAAAAATCATCAAAATCTGTCCAGCCGTTTAGGAGGTAGTTCAATTGTGAATCTAAACCATTCTCGAATCCACCTGAATACACACAGAAAGTTTCATTAGAATCGGTCCAGCCGTCTAGGAGGAGTTCAGTGACATACACACGCACACAAGAATTATATATATAAAGATAAATCCTTCTTACCTAAGAAAATACTTTCATTCATTTAAAATCATTATCACAATTTTCTAGAGGCTAATATTTTTTTATGGTAAACTGGGACTAACGAGCGTAAGGGCCAACTGGTGTTAAGTGATCACCGCCGCCCACATTCTCTTGCAACACCAGAGGTTTCGCAGGAGCGTTGCCGGCCTTTATCTCTGGAAACACTGAACCGATTTTAAAAATTCTGTTATCAATTACAGAAAGCCACATTTTTTGCGAGAGTCGTATATAATATGCTATGTATAATCGAATTTGTAGGTACATCGGAGAAAAAACAGTCGAACCTTAAAAATAATATATATGGCAAAACAACGTTTGCCGGGTCAGCTAGTAATATATATAAAATTCACGTGTCACAGTGTTTGTTGCTATACTTCTCCGAAACGGTTCGACCGTTGTTAAGAAATTTTATACGTATATTCAGTAGGTTTGAAAATAGGTGATAATCTATATTTTATACCCAAAATATTTTTATTAATTTATATGATTACAATACAACGTTTTTTTTTAATGGAAAAGGAGGACAAACGAGCGAACGGGTCACCTGGTGTTGAGTGATCATCGCCGCCCACATTCTCTTGCAACACCAGAGGAGCACAGGAGCGCTGCCGGCCTTTAAGGAAGGTGTACGAGCTTTTTTTTGAAGGTACGCATGTCGTATCGTCCCGGAAACACCACACAAGGAAGTTCATTCCACAGCTTTGTAGTACGTTGAAGAAATCTCCTTGAAAACCGCACTGTGGAGGACAACAACGTTTGCTGGGTCAGCTTCTGTTATATAAGGTCACATTATCTCTGCACCTCGCTGGAACGTGAAGCACCCTCCCGTTCCCCTTTCACCCCCTCAAGCTCGTCCTGCTGTGTCAGTACGGCTTGCAGTTTCATTACCGTTAGGTACATGTCGTGATATTTTCGTGCTATCACTGCTTTGTTTTTTTGTATCTTTGACTGTAGTTTCTGTTGTTTTCATTGATTTCTCATTATTATTATAATAATAATCAGCGTTACAACACAACATCAATCTATAAGTAATACTGAAGAAATAAACTGTTGATTATTAATAATATCCTAGAGATGCTTGTTTTGCACACCGTACCAAAGCGACGGTGTGACGTCACCGACGTGAGGTCCAGAGATAGTGTAAAAGGGCCGCTACCGCTTCGGAAACAAATGGCGCTCTGAGAGAAAAGAAGCGACGCGAGAAACTATCCCAGCATTCTTTTTTGCGCTCTTTTCAATAGAAGTATACAAAATTGTACAGTCATTTCTATCGCTATAAAATAATCACAATCTAGTCCCAGGTTGTCCGAACATTTAGATATTCAGCTGTGGTGTAATAGGATTTACGACGGAGACATTTTTTTATAAAACATTTAAATTTATTTATAGATAATGCCTGAACAATGGCTGCAGTGGCAGTTTATTATAAAAGTATTTACTCTTAACGCTATTATGTATCTTATGAAGCCTACTAGAATTAGTTACAAGCAATCCCTTATTTCTAGTGTTATAATAATGAAAATCACTATTAAGAGCAAAAAGCTGACGATTTTTGTGAACGTATATTAAATTTTCATAAATGTACTGCCAATGAACAGTCCTAATATTTATTTCTTTAAATTTTTCTTTGAGTGACTGTCTATAACCAAGCTGATATATAGCACGAACAGCTCTCTTTTGCAGAGCAAACACTATATCAATGTCAGCAGCATGACCCCACAGTAAAATACCATACGTCATGATGCTGTGAAAATAACTGAAGTACACTAATCTATCTAATGTAATCGGGTAGTAGGTATGTGAGCTTCGCTAACAGAGAACCGCATAAGTGAGAGCAGTGTGTTGTGATTTACAGATGCTCTCGGTCCAAGTGCCGGGGTGCGCGGGAATGGAGCGGCTGGGAGCGCCGGGGGGGCCGCGGCTACGACATCACCACACCGCACTGTAAGTACCTCACACCCAGGGCTGTCAACCGTACTCTAGGGCTGTCAACCGTACTCTAAGGCCCGGTATACATTATGGGTACCACAACACAACACCTCAGATTGCACTCAAGGTTTAGAGCCGTTAAAAGGACAGCCAACAATAAGTGTCATAGGGCCAGAGAGAAAAAAATCCGGCAACCTGTTGTCCGTCCATAGAGACATATTACTTACTAGTGGGAGGATCCTTTGCACAGGATGCCGGCTAGGTTATGGGTACCACAACAGCGCTAATTCTGCCGTGAAGCAGTAATTTATAAGCATTACTGTGTTTCGGTCTGAAGGGCGCCGTAGCTTGTGATATTACTGGGCAAATGAGACTTAACATCATATGTGTCAAGGTAACGAGCATAATCGTAGTGCCGCTCAGAATTTTTGGGCTTTTCAAGAAACTAACCTGAGCGGCACTGTATTGTAATGGGCAGGGCGTATCAATTACCATTAGTTGAACATCCCGTATTTTCATTTAAAAAAAATGCGGAGAGGAGACGAGAAGAGATAAGTCGCGACGCTGTCAGGTTGTTTCCACCAGAGCGGAGAGGAGATGTGAGCTGTGTCTATAGCAACGCTTTCTGGTGTGCGAGGCACGGAGAGAAGAGCTCGTGACGCGGCAATAAATTCTATAGACAAATGAGACATCTCCTCTCCTCTCTGCTTGATCCATTTCCGTCGAAGCTAAGCGGAGAGGAGATGTGTAAATAACGAAATCGGATTGGTTATCAAAATACATCTCCTCTCCTCTCCGCTTTGGTGGATATTGGATAAAGTAGACTATTTGACTCTATTTAACGTAAATTTTAGATTTTAGGGTCTAAAACCTTTGACACTAATAGAGTACGCTCAAATAATCTTCACAAAATCTGACTTTTTTTAACTGACTTCAAAAAAGGAGGGGTCGGTGTCATCCAAGATAGGTTTGACTACATACATAGTTATAGGTGAGATGTGCTTGAGTCGTGAGGAGGCGAGAGCGGGTCGCGGCGGAAGGACACCGATTCCAAAAATAACAATAATCGTAACTAGAATTAGATTAATTAATTGGATTGTATAAAAATACGCAATTATTTTTATACTTATATCTATTGTTTTGGAGTAGTGTTTTTGAGGTCGGTTGTTTTTTTGTTAAAATTTTTTTATTGTACATATCTATCACACAACACAAGAATCTTTCAATATACTGGTTGGGACCCATAGCTATAAAACTCGGGCGTTTCTCAACGGCAGCCACGACGATTTTGACCGATTTTAATGTATTTACCCTCTCTGAAATCAGAAATAGAAAGAAAGAAAAAAAAATATTATTTTGAAACGTATAAGTAGTAAGTATGTAGAAATACAAAAGATATAAATAAAAATAAACTTAAGGTTGATAAGCAAGCAAAAAACAAAAAGACTGTAACATTTCTACTCTGTATACGATTCAAAAAATGGTCCCAACTCAGCATGTTAGCTGGTTTGAAAACCAACGCTGGTCTTCCATTGGCCCATTTGATTACGTCACGCTAAATAAATAAATAAATAATTATCTTGCCCCAAACTATTCATAGCCTGTACTATGGGTACAAGACAACCATATATTTAATACAATATACTTACTTAAACATACATAAATACATATAAACATCCATGACTCGGAAACAAACATCCATATTCATCATATTAATGATTGCACCTACCGGGATTCGCACCCGGGACCTCTAGCTTAGTAGTCAGGGTCGCTAACCATTCGGCTATATGGGTCGTCGTATGGTAATTTTTTGATATAAAATAAAGCAACACTTTTTAATGGTAGGAAACTAAAAGTAACGTGGAATAAAACTGACATATACATACTCTACTTCTTCCAGAAAAAGTTGGCAACCCTACTCACAACGCCTGCTTAATGCACTGCCAGATTTTTTTTATGGAGTAGGAGGACACATTCTCTTGCAACGCCAGAGAAATCACAAGAGCGTTGCCGGCCTTTAAGGAAGGTGTACGCGCTTTTTTTGAAGGTACCCATGTCGTATCGTCCCAGAAACACCGCACAATGAAGCTCATTCCACAGCTTTGTAGTACGAGGAAGAAAGCTCCTTGAAAACCGCACTGCGAAGACCGCCACACATCCAGATGGTGGGATTGATATCCTAACTTGTGGCGTGTCGTGCGAAGGTGGAATTCGCCGGCAGGATTCAGGTTAAACAGCTCTTCGGGACACTCCCCGTGATAAATGCGGTAGAAGACACACAATGAAGCGACGTCTATACGCAACGCCAAGTGATCCAGTCGTTCACAGAGCACTATGTCCCCGACAATTCAAGCTGCTCTGCGTAATTAACCTTACCTTTACAGTTTTAGATTAACCTCGTAGTAAAAGCAGCAAATGTTACACTCGAATGGCTTCTACATATAGAAACACACTCATCTCTGCCTGAGTGTATTTTTTATACGCTTTATATTAGCTTCACCTGTATGTTTGTATGTTTGTAACTGACTTCTTTGGGCGCGATTTTGACCCACTTTAAACGGCTAGATTTCGTTCAAACTTTGTAGATTTATCGAGGAACGATGACATTACACTAATTTGACTAAAACATGAAAAATAAATAATAGTTAAAAAAACTAAAAAGCACGCTTTATATAAAATTCAACTAAAAAATAGAAAACAAATTTAAATTGAAAATAGTGTAAAAAAAATATATTTTATTGTAAAAAAAAGCGTGGGGTGTAGAAGAATTATTATTTTAATAATATCTTAAAAAGCATGATAATATGTGTTCCCAGTGTTTTTTTTATTTCTTGTAGTATTATCTTTACAAAGTTTAACTACGCAACCCGGTATTTTAGTTTCAATTATTAGAAAAAAGATTTACAGAACATGCGGCACGTCAATGTCACATATTGTTCGAGATTGGTGCGAGCCAGGCGTAGTATTTAGTTGCCACACTTTGCGACTACGCCTGCGGTATCTAGTTAGAGTGCAGCGGACCCCAATCCTTAATCACAGGCTCATATAAATACTTTTATTTATTTACATTGAGTGAAGGTTACTGCGCCTGCATCTGCGTAATCTTAACTCATTTGAGACTTTTTATGATTTATTTACTTCGTTCGAGTTTTTGTGCATCACCTTGCTGAGAGTGTTACATAAGTATTATGCATTACGTCGTCTTGATCCTAGGGGGTAGGGTTGCCATCCGTACTCAAAAATAGCGTCGTCCTGATCCTAGGGAGTAGGGCTGCCATCCATACAATAAAATAGAGTCGTCATGATCCTAGGGAGTAGGGTTGCGATCCATGCAATAAAATAGAGTCGTCATGATCCTAGGGAGTAGGGTTGCGATCCATACAATAAAATAGAGTCGTCATGATCCTAGGGAGTAGGGTTGCGATCCATACAATAAAATATAGTCGTCATGATCCTAGGGAGTAGGGTTGCGATCCATACAATAAAATAGAGTCGTCATGATCCTAGGGAGTAGGGTTG